>JZKD02S0809819.1:23054-43588 GCA_000966675.3 Picea glauca | reverse complement strand
AACAGGGCCGACCTCTCTAAGTCAAACACACTTTATTATTATATTTATTATTATAATTAATATTTTCATTATTAATTATCTTATTTATATTAATCATATTAACATAGGGCCGACCTATACCCTTTACATAATAACTAGGGTTACAGGTAGGTCTGACTCTTGAACAATATATAGCAAAGGATCTGATGCACCCACTAGTGCTCATCCACTAGAGGCCACATCCATAGGGATGCCATAGACCTGAGTCACTACATTACACAGATGAGCTAGGTCCTCACACGTGCACCTATGCTCATCCATAGTCACGTCTTCTCTACAGATCTGCTTTCCCACTGCCACCAACAGGAGGATCATCTGGAATCTTCACATCAACTATGTTGTTGTTCAGAGGAGGCCATCACATCATCTTCATTCTTATTCTCATGATGATGTGCCCAATGTTTTTCGGGATTTCTCACGTTCACCTTGTGCTCATCCACAGGCACGTCCTAACTCAACAGATCGCTCTTACATCGGATAATCATCTGGAGTTCTTCTCTCTCACGTCATGGAGGAGGCCATATACATTCCTAGCCCCTGTCCCAGGATGGAACCACGAACCCTATATTCAGGGCTCTCTCAGGTTTGTAAGCTGAGAGTAAGACTTCACATAGCTGCTATATTCCACATCTCACAGGTTTGTAAGCTGGAGGATGTCTCCTATAGCTGCATTCATCAACACCTATGACCTAGGGAAGCAACTAATAATCCTCAAGGACTTCTGCTCTAGCATGGGCATGACTGTGAACACTGACAAAACAAAGGTTATGATAATTAAATCCAAAAGGATCACTTACGATACTTTTGTTTATGACAACAATAAATTGGAGTAAGTGCCTTTATACAAATATCTTGGAATCGATATCCACCACAAGCTCAATTGGAACTATAGCGTTGAAAAAAGGATAAATGGAGGGTGGAAAGCTTATTATGGGCTAAAAAACAATTGTAAATCAGCAAACCTTTGTATCTGGGATTAAAAAAACTCCTCTTTCACTCTCGTCACCTCAATTATCTTATATGGATGTGAAGTTTGGGGTTGCAGCATATCTAGAGAATCCTGGAGAAAGATAGAACATATCAAAAAGAATTTTATAACTTATAATTTCAAAATTAAGGGCAATACACCCTATCATATCCTCCTCATAGAAGCAAAGCCTTTCCCCCATTGAGATCATTGCTATGATTAGATACCTAACGTACAAGAACAATATAAACAACATGGATGACAAGAGGCTCTCCAAAATTACTTCAAACTCTAGCCAAAACCACCTGCAGCTCAAGCGGGGATGGCATAAAGATGCTAAATCTTGGCTAAATCATTGGGGAATACAAGAAGAAGCCATCATGCAAAATATTGATAATATTACAAATACTATCACTTCTAAATTTAAAGAGAATATGTGGTGTGATAAATAATTAGTGGTTAAAAGGAAATTAAGATACTACAAGGAGGTGGTCAACCCTAATTTAGAAGATCAAAATTACCTCTCAATTTTGAGAAGTGCAAAGAAAATCAACATTGCTAAAATAAGAACAAACTCTCACGAGCTACATAGTGAAACTGGGCATTGGACAAATCCCAAAACATCGTGGGATGAAAGAATCTATCATCTTTGTGACACTAAGCGAGTAGAAGACGAAAAACACTTCCTCTTAGATGGCCCTACAGATACCCATATTAGATCCCAATTTAAAAATATTTGCCACAAATATAGACCTCCCTAACCTCTTAAGTCATCAAAACTATGGTGATCTTGGAAGGCTTCTCTCAATGCTTTTTGGGAATAGAAATACAATTTTAAAGAAATCGAAGCAATCTCTTACCTTCTTAAGGTCAGATAGACCAATTGGTCATAGTGTCGTTAATCATCATCATTATCATATATTGCCTACTTACTATATAGGGGCACTTTGGGTTGTATGTGAACTATTTTGTATTTCATTTTATTTTATTGGAGAGGCATTAATATGACATGCTTGGTTGCTATTTATTTATTGGAGAGTCATTGTTGGTTGATCTCCATATTAATATAGCTTTGCCCTTTTTTCTATTATAAACTTTGTTTTTAGACATAAAATTTCTAAGTCCCATGATTTTCCAAACAATATGAAACAATGCTAGTGGCCCAAAATGCCTTGCATTTTAGCATGTGGACACAATGCAACAGCATTAACAAGCTTTGGGTCCATGAGTAGGAAAAAAATATAGTATATAAAAAATCATTAATGATGTGAATTTTTTTCCAAACAATATAAAAAAATTCCAATGGCCTAGAATCCCTTGCATTTGGCATATCGATAGAGTGCAACATCATTAACAAGGTTTGAACGTAGGGAAAAAATAGTGTATAAAAAACCATCAATGATGTGATTTTTTTTTTCCAAACAATATGAAAATTTTCCAATGGCCTAGAATGCCTTGCATTTGGGAAATGGACCGAGCGCAACATCATTAACAAGCTTTAAATCCACGAGTAAGGAGTAAAAAACCATTAATGACATGAAATAAAAATAGCCGAAGACGATCATTGCAACACAAAGGTGAAAATACCACAATTGCATCGAGCATTACCACTCATGTTAGCATTACAACTATGATGTTACATGGTCCCAAAGTTGTGGACTTAAAATTGACACTTTATTAATTTGTGTGAATGTAAATTGAAGATTGGTAAAAGTATATGACCATTGTGAATTTTGTGTTTGATAAGCAAGGATGAATGACAAATTTCAACTTTGGTTATGATTCCTTATCAAGTTGATTCACGAGTCTTTGTTGAGTCTTGACTCAAGTTTGACTATCCAGTGAACATAAATCATGTCTCGAGTCAATTTTGATTCTCTAGCGAACACAAGTCGTGTCCTGATTTGAGTTTGGTGAGTTTGGTTGATGGTCAATGAAGCGAAGGACATATTATTGGTGGTCAATTTCCCGGTTTCACATGACATCTCATGAAATATCTTAGTAGCTTAACCTAGAGAGCACTTGTATAGTCATCATAAGGGCTTTAATATATTATTTTTTCACACAAAGTGCCTAATTTGTGTGCAATATTGTCAACATACAACCCAAGTCGTTTGGTGTTTGTTGAGTCTATAAAATTATGGGTTCTACCTAATGGGTGGTTTTGCTAGACTAACAAACAGCTACACTGGCAAGAATAGAATCTGAAAGAGATCTTTCCTAAAAGAGGATATTTGTGGAATTGTGCTACTTGTCATGTGTGCACATCCAACATATAAGTTAGGTTGAAGAGGAGCTTGAAGTTTGGAGTCACACAAAGGGGAGAGATTATTTTCTTGTGAAATCTCTTAGCAAAGTTGAATCTACCAAAGGAGCCTATAGACATTACGAAAGTGTCGGAGACACTGCAGAAAATACCCAATAGTGGGATTCCACTTTAAGCTAAGAGCCTTTTTATTACTTGCAAAAATTGTATTTTATTCAATGATTTTGATTTTGATTTTATGCTGGCGATGTTTAGTGTGCAAACATAACTTTGTGCTTATTACGCACCCATTTCTTATTGTGGCTTGGGAGGTCTATATTGGAGATATTACATACCGAACTAGAATTTCTTTTACTATGTTTATTAGTCTATGTTGAGGGTGCCCCTAGTCAGAGATATTCTCCCCGAAGGCACACAAACTATCTGTTGCAGGTACAAAAGATTGAAGCAATTGCAAAGAATGGATTTTCCGCAGTCAACAATTCTTATGCCATACAACTACTTCGATTGGAAGCCAAAGATTCTACTTCAACTCAAAAGCAGAGGCTTATATCGAATAACTATGGCAACAAAAACTGAACCAACATCCGCGATTAAGAAAACCAAATACTTCAACCGCATGGACGAAGCCTTTGGTCTCCTTATTTCACGTTGAATCATCCACAACTCCAAATGATGATTGGACTACTCTAGAGGCACTCTTCGGAAAACAGGATGATATGCGTGGTTGAATGAGTTAAAATCATTAAATCCAAGCAATTACGAGAATATCTAAGACTTCTTCACGAGGTTCAAAACATTGTTACTTCAACTCAAAGGATGCAGGATTGATGAATCAAAGCAAGAAAAACATTTGACTCTTGTTATTCTATCAAAGTTGGGTCCTGAGTATGCCATCTTTGTCTCCACATTTCATACAATAAGGATTACATCGGGTGCAACTTGGACAATGCCCACATTGGACACAGTCATTTTGATTCCTTGATACATGAGCAAGACAAGCTTATCAAGATGGGAACACTCAAAAAATCCAAGGCCCGAGCACTTGTTGTGCATGAAAACGGCAAGTCATACTCCAATTCTAATCAAAAATCAAAGGGAAAGAAGGATCTCGATCCAAGAAAGAGAAGCAACTTCAAACCCTTCGATGAATCTTCCAGCTCAAAGGCAGGAAAGGGAAAGAAAGGGAAATCAAAGTGCAGTTAGTGCAATTGTGGCTATCGTCCCAAATCCTCTTGCATGAAGAAAACGATTGACCTCATGGCAGAAACACTTCAACAGAACAATCTTGGAGACTGCATTCCTGAGAATGCCATGAAGCTGAGATAAAAAGCACCAGAAACTCGAGGTAATGTGCATGCTTTAATTGCAATTAATTCTTCTCCAGATGCATGGATCATCGATTCAGGAGCATCACACCACATGGCAGCCACAAAAAATGTCCTTTCATCTTTAAAATCATGCACGAGTGCTCCCATTCTAATGGGAGATGACTCTCCAATAGAAGTCTTTGGCCAAGGGTGAGTAGATCTCAAAAATGGAAGTTTTGAATATGTCCTGCATGTTTCGAAACACTCCATAAATCTACTCTCTGTTTACCAAATCACACATTCAAGCACAAGGAAGAGGGTTGAATTCACCCCTGATTCTGTGACAATATTCGACATGGACGACAACTCTCAAATTGTTGTTGGTAAGGTAAATCATGTGTCTAGTTTGTACACATTCTCTAAATTTGTTGCTAAATTCTACAGTGCTACTAACGCATGCCAATAATGATAGTAAGCTTTGGCACGAAAGATTTGGCCACTTAAATTTCAGGTACATGCAACACCTCAACAAACAGGGGATGGTGAAAGGCTTGTTGGACATACAATTTTTTGATGGAGTTTGTCAAGGATGTGTTCTTGGCAAGCATATGCAAGAGAAATTTGAAAAAGGTAAGGTATGGAGGGCCTCCTCTCCCTTCGAGATTGTTTGTTTGAGCATCTCAAGGATTTCAAAGCACATGTAGAGAAGCAGTTCGGAAAGATGATCAAGATCCTCCACACAAATAATGGGGGGGAGTATGTAAACAAGGATGTACAACATCTTTGTGATGAAGTAGTATTCAATTGCAGCACACAATTCCATACACTCCACAACAAACCGAGGTAGCTAAGAGGAAGAACTGGTCTTTGGAAGAGATGGCAAGTTGCATGTTGCATGCAAGGACCCTTGCCTCCAAATTTTGGGCTAAAGCAATCAATTGTGCCATGTACATACAAAACCGATCTCCTCACAAATATGTGAAAGACATGACACCTTTTGAAGCCTGGGGCAGGAGTAAACTGAAAGTGACACACTTCCGCATTTTTGGATCACGCACATGGACCCACATACCTTCAAAAAAGAGGAAGGCTTTGGATCCTCAAAGCAAAGAATTCATCTTTTTGGATTAGCTCGAAAGTGTAAAGGGATATAGACTAATAGATCCTTCAATAGACAAGCTTATTATTGAAAGGAGTGTCCAATTTGAAGAAAGTCCCCTGCATGCATCTCAGGAACATGCAGGAACTTGTGTTCTTCGTATTGTACCACATATCAGAGAAGATGCATCACTCAGATCAGATTTCAGATATGATTTCTGAATAAGATTCAGAAGATCATGAGCATGCGTGCAAAGATCCATATCCAAGACCCAAATGGCCACAATCCACCCTACAAGAAACATGTGATCTTGTGGGTGATCTTGTGGATTCGAGGAGGACGAGATCCCAATTTGAGGAAGCACCTCATGCTCTCACAACCACATAACCAATAATTCCCATGCATTGCTACACGATTCTAGCTTCAGACCCTCAAACTTATCCAAATGCTAAAGGGAATCCTTTCTAGGAAGCATCCATGGACGGAAAGTATAACTCCCTCATCGAGAACCAAACTTGGGACTTGGTTCCGCTTCCATCAGATCGCAAGCTTGACAGATGCAAATGGATCTACAAGATGAAGAAGAAGAAAACAGACTTGTCAACAGATATAAAGCAAGATTGGTAGTGAAAGGCTTTCTGCAATTTCTACAATTTCTATAACTTTGTTCTGTTGGAAATAGCGTTTCACATCACCTGGCACTTCATAGCCTTAGTTTCCAGCAATACTATTTAGGAAATCCTCCCTTGAGTCGGAGGAGAGTCGGCCTGAAGAGCAAAGGGGAGTTAGTAAGGTGACAATGGCTAACCCCATGGTTGCCCAAATCTATCATCTAGGTGCTTGGGACTTTAGCATGTTCATGATGATAGAGCGGTAACAAAACCCTAAAATGGGGCATGGGAGGACATGTAAATAGTGTATATATATAACTAAAAAATAAAATTATGGAAATAAAACATTATCATATAGACATGAAGATTTAAATTTTTTGAATAGTTATAAAATAGAACTTCATCAATGATTAAACACACAAATGTAAAAAATACACCATAGAATGTAGATCATGTCGTTAATGTACATATAGATTCATAAGTAATCATAAACTATAGTTTTATCATTGCGCTGAGAGATGCTTTACAACCCAGTATGGAGGAGAAGTTGTCACGTTAGGGTGATGTTAGATTTCAAAGATTTCAAAGATTTCAAAAATTTAAAGTCGGCTCAATTGAAAGCTCAATTAAAAAATTCGACTCAATTAATAAAAACAAAAATTACACACGATATTATTTATATCATATTTACTATTACTTTAGTATATTACTATTACTTTAGTAAATTTACTATTACTTTTAGCATTTACTATTATATTACTATTTATATTTACTATTACTATTACTTTAGTATTTACTATTTACTATTACTATTTACTTTAGTATATTTACTATGACTTTAGTATTTAGTATTTAGTATTACTATTACTATTTAGAGCAATAGGAGCATTGATTTCAATGATAATACTCTGAAAAATGATGCAGTGTATTAATTATTTGAAGAAATGATACAAAGAGAACTAACAAAATGATAAATGATTTAGAGCAATTAGTTGCAATGATTTAATGCAGAAAAATATGCATTGATTTGAATGATGATACAACAAAAAAGGATTTAGCATAATTAAGTAGTTGTATTCATTTTAACAATGATATAACATAAGACAATAGGGTGAATTGATTTCAGTGATAATACTATGAAAAATGATTTAGTGCAATAATTAATTGAAGAAATGATACGAAGGAAATTAATCCTCTATATTCATTTTAAATGTGAGATACAACAAATCATCAAGTGAAATGAATTCAACAATAATGTAGTGAAAACAAATTTCAAGACAGATATTATAAGTTGAAGTCATGTACTTTGTTTCATTATATGTGGTTTATCTATTAGTATTTGCACATTAAAACAATTATAATATTAAGATATATAAAATGTAAAAAACGTGCTCAACTGAAGTTGACATGTGTCCCTCCTAATACAATAAAAAATGATTTATCATAACAAGCAATTGTATTCATTTTAACAGTGATATAACATAAAACAATAGGGTGCATTGATTTCAATGATAGTACTATTAAAAATGGCTCAGTGCATTAAGTAATTGAAGAAATGATACGAAGAAAATTAATCCTCTATATTGATTTCAATAATAAGTTGAAGTCATGAACTAATAGGGTGCATTGATTTCATTGATAATAATATAACACGTCATGTGATCAGCCTCTATTGCCAATAACATATCTACCCATAATGCTATTGCATGGGTCAAACAAAATTTACAGGTTTGGATGGGCGGCTTTATATAACAAGGACGGCTCTTAGTATAGTCGTACGATCCCATCAGTGCATATGATTCGATGATGGGCAGATGCATGGTAAATCAAGTTCAAGCTTCGACTCATGTGAAGATGCCTCCCTCCAATCTGTTCATAAATTGATCCACGACTAGCTCAATGAATTGGATTGCGGCTAGATGGTATGATGGTTGGCAGCTCCATGCTAGCGCAATCAATGTATGATGCCACAACTCAAATATTATGTGAGACAAGCGATGCAAATAAACAAAGGTTCGATCTTCCCTTGCATCGATGTTAAAATGGCGGTCCCATGATCCACTAGGAAGCGACAGCCCCCTCCACAATATAATACCCTTAAATCATGAGATATGGATGCAAGTGAGGGCGGCTCCCATCATATAATAAATCGGCTCCAAGGTGAGTAAAACCCATTAGTGAAAAGGTGGACATGAAGGCCATGTGTGGTGGCCCCCTTAAAAGTATAAAGTTAACCCCACATATAATATAATAATGTTTCTTCAACATATGCGCCCCTCTCAAGCACATGGGCACGTGATACATGGTGTTATATGTATGGAAAAAGGCACATCTCCACTAAAGAATGTTATGCCTTTACCAAGTGCACTATGATAATCCAATAAAATAAGCTTTAATTCCTCCACATATGTGCCCTTCAAAGCACATGTTAAAAATATATGGTTCATATACTTTTAATTAAAGTGACCCTATGGTATAGTATAACAAGAACTTATACTTATTGAGTGGATCCCCTTTTATATATGTTCCACATAATGTGCAATATAAAAACTAATGTAACATTGTTAGGATAAATAAAGGGGATAATCCACCATAGTCATAATAAAAGAACTTTAAGAAGCCAATTGGGTTTAGCCCGAGTGGTTTGTGTTGAGGGGTGTTTTCCCCCCCACCCAGGTTCAATTCCCACAAGTGACATGTTGAGCTTTTAAATGAGCAAGCTCTCGAAAAAGCCTCGGCTTTCTACAAAATCTAGTTTACCCCAAGTACCATCCTCGAAATGAGGGGAAATGCCCGGTGGGTTTCCCCGGGCTCTATTCCAAGTTAAAAAAAAGGACTTTATGGGAAACCATGACAACATCAAGTAATGATCTACCATAGGACCAAGGAGCATCAAGATCGTAAACTTCTAACCCCCAAAGCTCCATCACCCAAGATATGTCACCATAAAGAGAAACAAGCTATGCCAATCTACCACACAGACCACTTCTCATCCCACAATACCAACTGCGTCTACCAACAACCCAACCTTCTGAAGACTAGGATCAAGAGACCAACCTGCCAAAATCGAACTCATGCGATCAAGAACCACATGTGCAACTCTATGCAATATATGTGGTAGTAGTGGCTCCAACTAGGGACATGTGCTCTCAAGGAAAAGTGCATGAGAACCTCTAAATCTCTTAAGTATACCTGCAAAGAAGAATGAGGAAGCAAAACCATGTGGCAGAATGGATCAACATCTACAAACACCACATACAATATGAGTTTATTACCTCAAATCAAATGCCCATACCCCTAAGTTGAGCTTTATTCTCCTACTCTAATGCTCTCAAGAGTTTATTCTTCATATTTCTATTCTACTTGAGAAGATGCAAAGAGATAAGTGAAATCATATTTCTAGTGTAGCCATGCTAGCTCTTTGCTTACATCATAAGTTCTTCCCTTGTGTTTGGTTATGAACCAAAACAAGGCAATATCAAAAATAAAATGATCATGAGCTGAAATAAAAATTACCGCATTACAAAGCATGTCCTCCAACTCATGAGGATGGATAGAAACTCCAACTTCATGCCAATCTTGGCATGTCAATCCACAACCTTCTTCTATCCAATGCTGAATGGGGCTGCAGTAAGAGAAATATGGTTCATCCCTGCCCCAAGCAAGGACTTCAAGCTGCATTCCCTTCATTTGAAAAGGCCGATCCCCATACTCCAAAGCATAGCTTCTTGGACCTCCATGTATAATATCTTGCCTTATGGCTTTAGAGGGCTGCTCAAAAAATCTGAAAAATGTGTCTTCATAGCCTTTCAACAAATATGAAGCAGATACATGAGAGATTTCGGATTCTGAAAAATAAATTAGACCCAATTTTTTGGCATGTTCTTCTATATGTAGCTGAAAACTGCTACAGCAAGCCAAAACTTGAATGCCTTCTAGCCGCATACATGTTACAGCATCAAGAATACCTTTTCCAACAAGATTCTCAATGATACAATAAGGAAAAAGTAAAAGAGATGGCTGGAAAAATCTATAACAAAAATCTGCAAACCTCATGCCACTTGTAGCCATGAAAGGATCTTCAAACTTTGAGTTTTTGCACATGTATGATGGCTGTAAATTTTCTGCACTTTTATCCTCAACCAATTGTACCCTAATCTGGAAATTTTCTACTCTATTCATGAGAGAAAATGGCTGAAAATTAACAATACAATTTTCTGAAAATGCCATTTCTGAATGTGGCAAATCTTTGTCTTCATGGCATGTTGGCATGGAGGCTTGGTCACCTTCTTCATGAGCCTGTCCTTGATGCACTTGGTCTTCAGCAGATTCTTCTTCTAGTTGATCTTCACAATCTGCATTGTTCTTGCCTTCTTCTTAATATCTGGGGCCCCAATACTTGAGAAAAGCTTGGATCAAACCTGCAAGAGATGATATTTTCTTTGGACTACTACAAGCCTTGGCCTAAGTTCTTGCATCTCCTTCTAGAGAATACACAAAGACTCTTATTATGACATCTTCATGTGTTACATTGACACTTGAGATAAATTTTAAAAAGGAAGTTACATGAGAAACTGCAAACTTACAATCCCCATCATATTTTGGAATGCTCTCCTTCCAATTTGGAGGAAACTCGTTAGGATACCCTGGAATACCCTCTACATCAAAAAACGGATACAAAACATGGAAGGGCCATGGTGCCATCTTACAAATAAAGAGTATTATGAAATCTGAAAACTTCAGTGTTATACCTCGTACCAAGATCCAATGGAATCGCCCAAGGTGAGTTCTTCAAATATTTACTTGTTGTCCTCACCTCCAAAATCAGTGAACCTTTATAAACAGATTCACCAAGATGAGAAAAGAGTCTTCACAATAAAACCCTCATCAAATTTACTATGACGCATCGTCTTCAAGATTTCTAGGGAATGGACTTTAGCCCCGACAACGGCGCCAAAATGTTACCGCTCAATCTGTCATCATGAACATGCCAAAGTCCCAAGCACCTAGATGATAGATTTGGGCAACCAGGGGGTTAGCCACTGTCACCTCACTAACTCTCCTCTGCTCTTCAGGTCGGCTCTCCTCCTGCTCAAGGGAGGCTTCCCTAAATAGGACTGCTGGAAACTAAGGCTATGAAGTGCCAGGTGATGTGAAAAGCCATTTCCAGCAGAACAGAGTTTCAAAAATTGTAGAAATAAAGTGGATGGTAGGGCTGGAGATTATTGCCTAGTTCATTGGGCGAATGGAGTCACAACAAAACTCACGTGGGAGGCTGTTCTAAAGATGAGAAAGTGACATTGTGGATGAAAAGTACAAGCCCAAAGTGTTCTTCTCCTTGCTGCCCTATGCTGCAGAAATTGTGCTAAGGCTGTTGCATGTGTAGAAAACACCCAATATTTTCAGTTGTTACAGCTATCAAGAACCATGTATGAGAAACTTCAATCCATAAATAGAGAAAAAAATGTATTCATAAACAGAGTTCTAATGATAACGAAAGATTGGAGCAGTACACCAATTTCTAACTTCTAATATATGTCTAGCTATTTCAGCAACAAAAGGGGAAAAGCCATGAAATGCATACGAACATCCTCATCCACAAGAAGTTACTGGTTCTCCAAACACATCCAAGAAATCTGTCATTAAGCTCCAAGGGAGGGAGTTCTCCCAAATCCAACCATGCCAAGAAGTGAGGGAGCTTCTCTTTAAGTAGAGTCTCTAGCTCAACCTCTTACAATAAAAAAATAATATCTTCTTGATTCTAGAAAGTGCCAAACATGTACAAGTTGCCAAGATGGGCTTCCATGAAAATCGATCCACATACAAATGTGATGAGAAGGTGGCACCACTTTACACATGCGTGGACCCATTATAAGCTTGGTATCACGCCGATTCATGAGATGCCATGCATCCTCTTCAAGGTTTGCGGGCCGAGTATAGTACGGATCTATGCATAGATCAGCCAGCTAATCAAAACAATAGTCCGTAGTGCTCACAACTAGGACAAACGGCTCCGCATTATATTTAAAATCCATGTAACGTGCTGGTTGATATATCACACAACTTGATCGCTCCATGGTAAATGTTATGCATGAGGTTACATGCTATGGAGACGGCCCCATCAAATTAGAAATTTGTACAGCAGTTGGCCCTCAGTTTCATTTAAAAAATGTATCTTTGTCCAATGCGGTATCACTCCACCTATGAATCACAGCTTCCATTAATAACTCGATAACACGTCATATGATCGGCCTCCATTACCAATAACACATCTTCCCATAATGCCATTGCATGGGTCAAACAAATTTACAGGTTTGGCTGGAAAGCTTTATATAACAAGGACGGCTCTTAGTATAGTCATATGATCTTATCACTGCGTATGGTTCGATGTCGGGTTGATGCATGGTAAATCAGGTTCAAGCTTCGATTCATGTGAAGATGGCCCCCTCCAATCTGTACATAAATTGATCCACAGCACATAAATTGATCCACGGCTAGCTCAATGAATTGGACTGCGGCTAGATGGTATGATGGTTGGCGGCTCCATGCTGGCTCAATCAATATATGATGTCACGGCTCAAATATTATGTGAGACAAGCGATGCAAATAAACAAAGGTTCAGTCTTCCCTTGCATAGAGGTTAAAATGGCAGTCCCATGATCCATTAGGAAGCGGCAGCCCCCTCCACAATATAATACCCTTAAATCGTGAGATATGGATGCAAGTGAGGGCACTCCCATCATATAGTAAATCAACTCCAAGGTGAGTCGAACCCATTAGTGAAAAGGCGGACATGAAGGCCATGTGTGGTGGCCCCCCTTAAAAGTATAAAGTTAACCCCACATATAATATAATAATGTTTCCTCAACATATGCATCGGGCGCCCCTCTCAAGCACATGGGAAAATGATACATGGGGTTATATGTATGGAAAAAGGCACATCTCCACTAAAGAATGTTTTGCCTTTACCAAGTGCACTATGATAATCCAATAAAATATGCTTTAATTCCTCCACATATGTGCCCTTCAAAGCACATAGTAAAAATATATGGTTCATATAACTTTTAATTAAAGTGACCCTATGGTATAGTATAACAAGAACTTATACTTATTGAGTGGCTCCCCTTTTATATATGTGCCACATAATCGCTCCCCTTTTATATATGTGCCACATAATGTGGAATATAAAAACTAATGTAATATTTCTAGGATAAATAAAGGGGATAATCCACCATAGTCATAATAAAAGAATTTTAAGGGCAACCATGACAACATCAAGTAATGATATACCATAGGACCAAGGAGCATCAAGATCATAAACTTCTAACCCCCAAAGCTCCTTCACCCAAGATATGCCACCATAAAGAGGAACAAGCTATGCCAATCTACCACACAGACCACTTCTCATCCCACAATACCAATTGCGTCTACCAACATCCCAACCTTTTGAACACTAGGATCAAGAGATCAACCTGCCAAAATCAGACTCATGCGATCAAGAACCACATGGTAACAGGGTCTATGTGCCTCATGTCCCAGTGTTAAGTGCCTTAGCTAGCAAGGAATAAAGGACAAGCACAACAGACAATTATGCAAGAATGTTGGAAGCAATGAAGCAAATTACCATCAAAATGGAATAACTTAAAAAATACTTCGAGTCACCCTATTTATCCAATAGGGTGGCCCTTGTACATATACAAAAGGTCACTCATATGCATTAAATGCTTATGATAGTCATAATTTTATTTTACCATATGAGCAAGAAAACATGATCTTATACAGTTACATTAATGTCAACGAGTGGTGGTTGCCTATTAAAAGATACACCCCGAATGGTCGATAAGATTCTATCAAATATGCCAACAAGCTAGGTGATGCTCACATTTTGAGGTTGACTTGTCAATTTTGTGATTTATCTAGCTCAAGCTCAAAGATTAATGCACCTACCAAGTGGCATGCATGATTGAACAACGACATTATCAAGCGTTGTATGTTAAATGAATTAACATGTTGATGCCCTATGAAAGCGTGCTAACTAAACTCGTGCATTGATTCCTTGTAAGAGTACGCTAATTGAGTCTATGTGTCAGTGACAACGACTGATTTAGCACAATCCATGTTGATTAAGCCCATGTGTCGGATGTGCACAAGGGAGCACGCTACTAAATTAGTGTTGTCATCCTAATAAGCGTTATATGCACTCAACATTGTCTGGCCCTTAACAAATGCTTTGTCCTCGAAGCTTCACTCAACACTATTTGGTCCTTAGTGTTGGGAAGTCAAAGGGAGCTGTGGGCATTGAGGACTTTGACAACTACAAAATTTGTAGCACCCACTGGAGGAAACTCGACAAGTCGCTACTACTAAGAAGACTTTAATAGAGACGATGCAATCGACGTGGGGCCAAGAAGAGAAAGCAATGAAGTGTTGAAGTCACATGAGAGTTGGACCATGCCATGCTCTTGTAAGATGCTTTGTTGCACTAATTGCCAAAAGTTTTGAAGTTCCACCCAAAGCTAATTTCAAAAAGTGAATTGTTAGGATAGCAATTTGACTATTGCTTCCAATACTCAAACAGTATTGGTGATGTTGTTGCATTGGGCCTAGTCGTGACGAAATATCTCTAGCCATCTAAGACAAAGTCGATAAGACAAGCAAGCCAACGGCCTGCCAAGTGCACTCGATTTGGTCACATTTTCCAAGCATGGTGGAGCTCTAGGATTTTCAAATCTGCAAACAAAACATGACATTGTCGTAAAAACTTTGGGATGTTATGAAGCCAACCAGTGTCGTTAACTCCAAAGGCCAAAATAAGTTGCTCTAAGTTTCGCATCTCAACAATCACATGGTAAGTCAAATCCTATAACTGGGCTATGTAATCTGACAGGCGAGTCTAAGTCTTATTTAATTAATAAGTTTCACAAGCCTTGGCAACAATGACCAAGTTGAATTAGTTAGCCACGATGCCTGGTCAGCTACAATGTAGGCTATGTCCAATTAGGCAATGCCAACAGCTAGGTCGTTGAGGAGTTCTTGATTCTTCTATAGAGCTTCTTGTTGTAAAGCACCAAATGTGCTTGAGTCGATCAAGGGGAAAAGTAAACTAGGAAGCTCAAATCAGGCACACCTCTAAGTGTGTGTTCTACAAGCAAGGCATACTAACTTTTAGATGGGCATCTGACACAGCAACCATAGTCACTTGTGATCAAGCCTAAAGCATAGTAACTGGCACTCGACAGAACCAAGTGACTCATGAAGCCACAAGGACTCCTACTCAGCCTCACGTACTTCATGCTAAACAATGTAGTTTAGTGCATTTGGAGATGGTTGCTTGCATGATGTAAAGTCACTGGGGCACAAGACACTCCTGAAGTGCAACAATAGTGTCCAAACTAGCATCAAAATACACTAACACCGAGAAGTTGACCCCATCAATGGAGCGGCAACAATGGTCACGTGTTATCAAGCATGAAGCATAGTAATCTGGCACTCAACCAAACCTAACAACTCACGATGTAGAATGGACTCATTCTCAACCTGGCATAATTGGTGCTACATAGCATAAGTTAGCACAATCTAAGATGGCTTCATGTGTGATCTAAAGCCATTCGAGCACAACACATTCTTCAAGCGCAACAACAGTGTCCAAACTAGCATCAAAATATACTAGCTCTAGGAAATTGACCCCATAGATGGAGTAGCAGAGATGACGACTACAAGCACCTAGAGGATCAAGTGGCAAGACAATTACCAATGGAGGCGGGGTCAACAAGCTCACTAGGCATAGTTACACCAAATAGGCAACACTTGTGGAAATCTAGGGAAAGCATTGCTCCGTGGGGTGCTCAAAGTCTAGCAAGCATGCGGTGGCTTGATTGTTGATGTATGCATTGAGGCAGTGTCGTCCAGATGGTGTTGTTGGGAGTGTGGATTGTGTTCACAAGGGGATATGTGGAAATTACAATGGTGAAGGTGGAACCAAGCACAAGAACAGGTATGCACTAGGTGCGTGGAACAAAGGATCCTTGAGAGAAGGTGTTGGTTGGCACATTGTTAAAAAATGTATTCAAGTTGATAAAGCGTGGGACGTGGGAAATTCTTCTTCAATGGGTGTGTCGTCAATGTCGATGTGTTCACCTAAGAGGTGTTGGATATTCAATGTGGTGCTAGCAAAGTTGCAAATGGCCTAAGAAGCATTGGGAACGGTGTGGGCACGTGAAATCGCAAGGGAGTTAATGTTTCTTGATGGCATGGCTATGGTTGCTACTATTGTTATTGGAATTGTGGATATGGTTGCTACTGTTGTTATTACAATTGTGGCTATTTTTGTTGTTACAATAAAATTTGGCATGCACAAAGTGTAAAGTCCCCATCACCAAGGTGTTAGTTTTACACAACACAGGAAGGCTACCCGTTGTCACCTCAATAGCTCTTCCTCTCTCTTTAGGTTGGCTCTTCTCCAATTCTAGGGGGGCTTCCCTAAATAAGATTGGTAAGGCTATGGAGTGGAGGCTCTAGGTGATGCTTGAAGAGTAAGCCTTAATAAACAAGTGGTTGTAGGAGTGGTGAAAATTTGAATGGTATGATAACAATAAGGGTGACGGAAACCCCAAGACTAGTGCCTACCAAAACTTGGGCAAAATGGAGTCAAGGAACATCACTCTAAAGAGGATTGTTTTGTGAATATTTAAGGAGGAAAGGGCTACAAATAGCACACCATAATCAAGCTTAATAGTGCTGAAAATTGTTGAGATTATGTACCTTGGGAGGTGTTCCCCATGTGTTTGTGAGCTCCTAAACACATGTGGGAAGTTCTATGTACTTTGTGCCTTGTACTTTATGTCTAATTTCACCTTGACTTAGGAGATTTAAGTCAAAAGTGAAATTTGGTCATTTATGCCTAAAATGACTATTAATTCACTTTGTGGGTGAATTAGGAGACATAAAGTGAACTTAGGTAACTTAACCCAAAGTGGGTTTTTGAGTGAGATTCTTTTGGAGAGATCTCAACCTTTGATTAGACTTGAGATGGGATTATCTCAACGGTCTAGATTTTAGGTTTCCTTATGAAGGTTCAAGAGGGGCGCAAAGGGCAAGGAGGAGCTCATTCCTTCATTTGCTCACTTGGAGAGTTTGAGAGAGAGCATAGAGATGAGGTTTGTTGCATTGGATGAGGCTAGCTTGGGTGCTCCCTTCTATGGAGATAGCCAACAGGTTTAGGGCCTTGTTTATTTATTAAGGAGCTTCCAGTGTTGAGGAGGGTGCACTTGGTGAGGAGGGCGCATCAGCAATGGGGAGGTCTTAGAGAGGTCAAATTGCAATGAGATTTGTTTCAGAGGGAGGCTACACTTCAGTATCAAAGTACTGTGGAGGGGTTTCCTGTTCAGGGCTTCCAGTTGGCATCTGGCTCCATTTCAGTGGTCTTGGGCAACATTTCTGGGGGGTGCACCATCCTAGGGCGCTCTTGCTACATTTGGACTTGTATTTCAGATTGGATCAAGCTGCTATTGTATCAGGTTCATTTATAATTTGTACTTGTTGTATTCCACCATCTATTCTCCTCATATATAGACATATATTCCAAACTGGTCTTCCCCGGGGGGGTTTTATCCAAGGTCATTTTGACCAAAAATACCTGTGTCAAATTTCATGTGTGTTAAGAGTGTAGAACTACTGTATTTTCAGTTGTAAAGATCTCTAGGTGTGTTACATTTATTTTAGTATGCATGTGCTAACCCTTGGTGACTAAAACTACATGCTAGAGGACCTAAAATTGTGAATGTAACCGTAACAAATCAGCAAGAAGTTCCTGAACTGTTGGCTGTCCTAAAACAGCAACAAAACCTTCATTGACAGTGGAAACTTAGAGCCAACTTGAGGTCAAAGACAGACCTAGTTGGCAGCTTGATAGGACCTAGAAAATCTTCATGGTATCAAAGTTGAGGTGGCTGATTTTTGAGTAGTTTGGACAGCATATGAGTGGGCTGTTATATACATCTTCTTGGCAGATTTTGTGGACAGCCATTAACAGTGTTTAGTGGCTGCTTGTGGGCAGAATTTTGTAGAGGATTGTAGACCAGTTGTGGACAGTTTTCGTCAGTCTCTTTTCACACCTACGGGGTAGGAGTGAGGTTGATTTGACACGACCTCTTTTCACACCTATATTGCTAGGAGTGATGTCGGAGTTCGCTTGCCTCTTTTCACACCTGTGTTGACAGGAGTGAGGCAGTGTTCCTTTGCAGTTTGAGCATTAGTTGGAGTGCAGTTTGGCAGACATGTCAGCATCTCATATGCGTGTGGAGGACAGGCGAGTTGGTGCTAGCAATTGGTCACCTTGGAAGGCGAGGATAGTCTTTGTCCTAGAGGACCTCAAACTATGGGACATAGTTGAGGCGCATGTTCCTGTTATTCCTGTTACTACCCCGTCTTGGTGGCAGAGTTCAGGAAGAGGAACAACAAGGCAAAGAGGACCATATGTGATGCAGTGCAGGATCATATCATTCCCCACTTGACTGGGAAGACTTATGCATATGATATGTGGGCATCTCTATGTAAGCTTTATCAGAGCTCAAATGAGAATCGGAAGATGGTTCTTCATAGCCGACTCAGGGGCATTCGCATGCTCAAGAATGAGTCGGTGACTTCATTCCTTGGTCGCTACACCCAAATCAAAGACGAGCTTGGAGCCGTCAGAGAGATGGTGGACCCCAACTCTATGGTGAGGACAGTTATGAACAGCTTTACCAAACCATGGGGTCCATTTGTTCTTGGCATTGTTGCCAGGGAGGTCATGCCTACATGGGAGAGGATGTGGGATGACTTCGTCTAGGAGGAGACCAGACTTGTAGCAAAGGACCCTGGACAGCAGCAGCAGCAACAGTCAGGTCAGGGTGATGAGGATCTTTCTCTTTGGACAAAGGGCAAGAAGAAGGCTCGTTGTGGAGGTCAGCAGGGTCCCAAGTTTGGGGCCCACCACATGGGGGTGGAGGAAAGAGCAGCAGTGGTCAGAAGAGAGATAAGAGCAAAGTGAAGTGCTTTGTTTGTAAGAAGTTGGGGCACTATGTTGGACAATGTCCCAACAGGAAGAAGACGAGAGGTGGTACCACAGCTACAGCAGAGGAGGCAGAGTTTCAAACTCAATTCGAGAGAGAGTGTGCTTTCCTCATATGTTGCACTTCAATTGAGACGGCACCTAATATCTGGTATATTGATAGCAGGGCTTCGAGCCATATGACTGAAGTCAGAGAGCATTTGACTGATCTCAAAGACACAGAGGTCAGGATGGAGATTGCTCTTGGAGATGACTCCTTGGTTAGAGTTGTTGGTAATGGAATTGTTACCTTTCGAAGAGATGGCATGCCACCTATATCATTCAAGGACGTTCTCTATGTCCCTGGGCTGAAGAAGAATCTGATTTCAGTTTCTACCCTCCAAGATAAAAGGTCTTGAGGTGACATTCAGGGGGACCGAGGTACTCATTCACCCTAAGGGGTCCTCGCTTGCCTTGGGACAATTGATTGGAGTGAGGGATGGGAAACTGTTCAGATTGCTTTTTCAGCCTCTTCATGCATTGGCAGTGAGCAGCGACAGCAGCAGATAGACATGCCAGTTATGGCATCATAGGATGGCCCATCTACATCATGGAGCTCTCGAAGGACTGAGAGAGGTTGTGACCGAAGTGCCACAGATCAGTACAGAGCATCAGGATGTTTGCAGAGGGTGTGCGCTTGGTAAGTTTACCAAGGCCTCGTTCCCCAGCAATGACACCAAGTCCGTTGGGATACTGGATTTAGTACACATGGATGTGTGGACCCATGACTCGGAAGTCCTTGAGTGGTTGTGAGTACTATCTCACATTCATTGATGACTACTCAAGGAAGACTTAGATCTATTTCCTGAAGATCAAGAGTGAGGTCTTCAAACGGTTCCAAGAGTTTAGAGCTCTTGTGGAGAACCAATCTGGAAAGAGAATCAAAGTCTTGCGGTCAGATAACGGGGGAGAGTATTCCTCGAGACAATTTGTAGACTTTTGTGCCCAGCATGGCATTAGAAGACAGATGACCGTACCATACAACCCCCAGCAGAACGGGGTTGCCGAGAGGAAGAACCGAGCTATTATCGGTGCAGCGAGATCCATGTTGCACGATCAAAGTTTACCTTTGTACTTATGGGCAGAGGCGAGTGCTACTGCAGTTTACCTGCAGAACAGGAGCCCCCACAGGATATTGGGGAAGATGACTCC
>JZKD02S0809764.1:0-14508 GCA_000966675.3 Picea glauca | reverse complement strand
TTTTAAATATAATATAGATAAAAATGTGTGTAGTGAATAAATGGATCCTTGCTACCATATGTACCTTCTCCTTGGTAGATCTTGTTGAATCAAAGGTTGTAGACAACTCAACATGTGGGTAGTGTGTGCACTTGTTCTAGGTTCTTCTATTTTCAGGATCATCTAGGTTGTGCCTTGTCTATGATTGTTGTGAAATGGTGAAGCATATATTCTGGGATTGCTAGTTTTCCATGATTACTGGCTCTGTTGAGTGGTTGATATGGGATTACTATGTAGAATATAATAAATGGTTAGAGTGCATTAAAGCTGAACACTTTCTCTTAGTTAACATAAGGTAAACAAGTACCAATATTTATTCCATATCAAATCTTACCCTATGAATCCCATTAGTCTTTCTCATATTAATAGTCTCTGCATGTATGATATAGCCATAATGAAAGCTCTCTACAAGCCATAGTGAAATCTCTCTACCTGTATCATGACCATATGGAGTTTCTCTTATGTGATTCAGATCCTAGTAGTAAAGATAAATCTTTTTTCACATCCTGATAAAGATTCATATCATGTAGGAAGATTTTTTTCACAATTTTATATAAAATGCACAAAACAACTTGTTTAATTGCTGCAAACATTGCTCCATTGCAATACTATGCCATTGTATAATCATCTTTTGCATCAAGGTTATTTAGATTCACTAAGTTGCAAGGGTTATTTCCCCAATGGCTATCAAAGACTTTGGACTCCACTCATGCTGGATAAGGGAAACAACTTTTCCAACTGCTATTAAACCTGTGATTGTATTGATCCCAGCATAATCATGAAGGTATTTCAACTCAACCTTAAGAGATGCACTCTAGCCACATGTTTTTTATGCAGATAAACTCCATTGACATTTTGAGTCTTCATTGTCAATGGATTGTCTTTGATTTATAAATTCTTGGAATACACCTCTCCTAGGAGCTCCATGAACCTTTCTTTAATCATTGGCACCACCCTTGATAAAATAGATCATCTGTGCTTTCTGCAAAGAAGATACTCTCACCATCATCACCAATTGTTTTTTAAAGGGATAGTCCTTTTGTTTTTGGAATAGAGCGATTCCGGTTTCTAAATCAAATGGGGGAACTTGGTCCTGAAGCTATGCTATGCATATATCAACATCATATAAGAAACAAAGAAATAAATATTATAACCCCTGTCACTGCATTGATTCTCGCTTATAAATATGCCTTTGAGGCATTTACTAAATAGCCAAAAACCAAGAATTCTTCAACATGAAATCCACAGTTTTAAGTCCACTTCCAGTCATCATCTTTCCACCATCGAGTTTTTGTTAGTGCCCTGCTATCATGCAAAAGGAATATTGTGTTTCTTCCATGCAGATGGTATTCCTGAAAATCCTTGTCTAGTATATACTTTGATGTGTTTCTCATCCTGCAGAAATATCAATGCTATGGAAATCTTCCTTCCCATTTGTTTTAACAATATTGAGAATATCTCTCATCCGAGCTTCGCAAAATGCAAGATAAAAGAAACCACCACTCCAAACTCTTCCTCAGAAACAGATTGGGTATGGAGGATTACTAAACTCATCTAATATGCACATCATAGAGTAAACCTACTTGTCGTGTAATGTATAATAAACTCTTTTATTTTCAAGATCAAAGCCACATCCAATGATAGTGTTCATAGCACCCCAAGCTATTTTTGTAGAAGATAAATTATGCTTCTCTGTCTCACCATCTAGATGAGCCATCCCTATTTTTCTCTTGTTCTTCTCATTTTTTCTGGAGGGGGCCGAGTCCTATTCCTAGGATGAGTTTCCTTGTGCTAGGCTAAGTTCTTTGTGGTTGGGATGGACTCTTAACTGCTGGGTCAAATTTATGTGCCAAAGGAGAGAGTTCTTCATTGGGAAATTGATTCTCTTGGGTAGATCGATTCACTTCATTGGCAGGCCAATTTTTTCTAGTAGAGGTAGATTTAGTGAGGAGGTCAAATTATACCTCTGTTGGAGCCAATTTCCATTCTTAAGACCGAGCTCATTGTTGTTGAGGGAGGCCAAGTTTGTTTCCAGATCTGAGTTTACTCACTGCTTGCCAAATTTTCTTCTATTGTGGGCCAAATTCCTCTTGGTTGGTCGTGTATCTTTTGCTCGTACCAAGTTTTCCAAGTAGGGGGGCACACCTTCCTTGTTTGAGATCATTTTCTTGTGGGGGGAATCAATTCCAATTCTAATCAACATTTTTGTGGAGGCGTTTGGAGGCTCTCTATGCAACAAATTGGGTATCTAAAATTCTAAGAGAGCTGTAGGGACTACAATATGCCTACACAACATCAATATGCATTTAATTGTAGTGAGTTTTGTAAAGGAGAAAACTATTTTTTATTGCTGCCTCGTTTATTGTCTTTTATGTATTAATGTTGTCTTGTAATTAATGGATGCAGGTATGTAAGGCAACGCATGGGAAGGAATAAATTGAATTCTTTTGGACCTTTAATGTTTCAATGGTAATGCTAGTTCATATCTGAACATGGAGTTTCTTTTTCAAAGCACCATGCATTACTCTTCTTTTCATGGCTGGATTTACAGATGATGTAGTTTGTAGAGAAACAAAGTATTGCAATTTGGATTTGCTTCAGAAGTATTACAAGTAAAGGACTACAAGAAGTTCCCTACTTAAATAACATGACATAGTGAAGATGATCTGATGCACCATGAGAGCCCTTTTCCAAATCTTGTTGGGTGTTCAGGTTTAATATTTTAAAATTTTATATACATTAACAAGCTTTCAAATATAGTAATGCCATGAGAGTAATCAATGTTTCATTACTATATATGAAAATTATGGATATTCACTTGCCTGTCTTGTATGGAAAAGCAAAAGAAAAAGAGCAAAATACTTCTCATGTTTTTTCATGGTACATGCTTTGATAGGTGATTTATACCCTATCAAACTTGATGCTTTATACCCCAACATTTCATGCCAAAATTATTGGCCTCTTCTAAATTACTCTTCCTACATAGCCTCTCGGTTGATATATTACATGTAATAACATTCCAAACATGGCCTTTTGACCAAAAAGAAAGAAATAATTCCACAACTACATGACATTTACCTTCACCACGAAGAAAACCCACGAGGGTATGGAAGGTAACTTTGTCCAAGGAATAACCCTTCTCCATCACGTTGTGCAAGAGCTCTACAGCCTACTCTATTCTACAACTCTCACAAAGACTCATAAGAAAATTATTGATGGTCGTAGTATCAACAAATTACTATTTTTTCCTTTTTTTATGGATGATGTTGATGTTGGGGAAAATTATGAACAATAAGAGATATTAGGAGTCTCTACGCAGAGTACTACCAAACTTTGGTATTTTTCAGTTTGTGGAATTCACCAGAGATTGTGTAAATTGTACCTAATCTCACATGTACATGGGACTATATATAAAAATCCTTTTTCTTGGAAAACAAATGATATTGTATTGAATGCCTATCTGTCAAAAACATTTTCAAAGAGTTGTGAGAGTTTGTTAGCGCTTTCAATATGAATTTTTTGTGCATAGGTTTCTCTTTTTCTTTGCTAGAACTCCTGGTAAAGGCTTTATTTTATAAAAAATCTATAGATTCATTTGCAGAAGAAGAGTCCAGAAAGGGTTATTGTAACTTCAAAATCGGACAATTGCCAGTAAATGATTTTGAGAAGCAGATTTGATAGTATTACTTTAGTCTTTTCAATTAAAGGTAAAACTCACCAATATTGGAAGGACACACAACAAATATTGATCTATTATAAACACAACACCTTCTGTTGTCTATCATGAGTTATTGAACTTAGATAGCTTGCAAATTTACTTGGGAGAGTTCAGACTTCCTCTAAATGTATACTTGTCTTGTTAGCAAAGACCTCATCTTTGCAAGTTTGAAAGTACAAATGAAGTTATCAACTCATTTCAGTGAATATTATTGTGAATCATCTGTTCTTAAAGTATTCGGGTATTTTGGTAAATGGGGAATGAGTATAAGTCATACTCTATGATGATTGCTTCATTTGTTTGACAAGATGGTTGATGGTTCTGGTCCTTACCATTATGATGTAGATTTCCCGATTTTTGAAAGTCCTAGAAATTTTAACCATGATTTCATTCTTGTTGTAGAAAAGATGGCACAAACGGGATGCATATTTCTCTTATTAAGAAAACATCAACCTATGAAGATGTATAATGCTATTATCATTTCTATATTCTCTATAAATATATTATTCAAAGTCATGACTTCCCTTGGCATCTTTCAGAGGAATTTCAATATGATTGATAATATAGAAGGTAAGTGTAGACACTTTGATTGATAACCTAGAAGTTAAAGTCTAGGGCCATGGGATTCTGATTGTATCAACTCAATAGAGTTACCTGGATTTGGGTTCAAGCTTTAAATCTTCGCAGATTCACTGAAAAGGTGTGTTCCAGTTGTAGTGCATCTATTTTCTGGATTCAATTAAGCAAGGAATCCACCAAAATCTATCATGTTTTATTCTTTGAGTGCTAAAAGGATTTGTTGTTTGTTGAGGAGCCAAACCCAAAAAGTTCTTGGTCAAAAACATCTATTGCATGTTGAAAAATAAGTCTGATTGAGGGGAGGCCAAATAGAAAATAAATCCACAAGAATGGTTGAGAGGAGTCCAAATAGCAGACAAAAACACTTGGACATGTCATAAAAAAATTAACACTTCTGTTCAATTAAAACTTTCTAAAGTTCAATATTTTTGGAAGTTTGGTTCATGTTTGTTATAATTCACTGAATACTCAAAAATTAATTTGAAACAACAAATTTAGCATAAGGCCATGGAAGAAAACATGAAAAATTTAAAATGCAAGGGTTTTTTGCTAAAGTGCAGAGGTGTATGGTATAAGAATAACAAGAATTTTGAGTTTCGCAATGTAAAAGTGTTATATGTCCTGGGATTTGCAGTTTGACGACTATTGTATATCTGTTGATGTATCAGGTCAATCCTAGTATAAAAAATCACTGATCTATTTTGCCTGGACAGACGGCTTTCAAACATTAACCATGTGGCCTACTATTCATATTGTGTGACCTGAAAGCCCACTTGTGATCTGAGTCCTTGTTGGTGGTTCAGATATTTTGTGACCTTGTTTTTATAGTTATGCCTCACAAATGCAGTTAGTAGCATGTACAAAAAGGATTTTTCTTCCGAGTGATTTCCTGTGCATTACAACCATTCTACATGAATTGTTATTTTGAAAAGTTGTTTCAATGCTAAGATTGTATTATGAATGTTTTTCCTTGTTGTATGTGATGTGATGTCTTTAGATACTTGAAATAGATATGTATAGGTACCATGGGCACTCAATGTCAAATTCAGGAAGTACTTATAGAACCCGATATGAAATATCGGGTGTCAGACAGGTACTGCAAACTATTTGAAATTTACATCTTAATGCATCAAAACATCTCCTGCTTCTAGGACTTATAATGACAGACTGAATTGAATATGAGTATATTTTGGTGGTTTGCATTGTAGGAACGTGATCAGATTGAAAGGGTCCATAAACTTTTGCTAGCTCATAATATAGCCACATCAGCTGAATTGAAGGTGCCAAAAGGATTCAATAGATATTATTTTTCCCCAGCATGATTTTTTTGTATTTTGTCTTAAATGCTTCTGATCATATTCACCTAGTATGCAGGGTTTGATGTTCAAGATAGGTTGTAATGATTTGTTGTAACTTGAATTTTGTATAGGATATTGAAAATGAAGAAAAAAAAGAAGTCGATGATGCAATTTCCCTGGCAAAGGTAAATACAATGTTTGGAATATCTGGAAATTATGTTTACATTTGTCATTCTTTGTTAAAAGTTTCTAGGTTAGNAATGGTAATGCTAGTTCATATCTGAACATGGAGTTTCTTTTTCAAAGCACCATGCATTACTCTTCTTTTCATGGCTGGATTTACAGATGATGTAGTTTGTAGAGAAACAAAGTATTGCAATTTGGATTTGCTTCAGAAGTATTACAAGTAAAGGACTACAAGAAGTTCCCTACTTAAATAACATGACATAGTGAAGATGATCTGATGCACCATGAGAGCCCTTTTCCAAATCTTGTTGGGTGTTCAGGTTTAATATTTTAAAATTTTATATACATTAACAAGCTTTCAAATATAGTAATGCCATGAGAGTAATCAATGTTTCATTACTATATATGAAAATTATGGATATTCACTTGCCTGTCTTGTATGGAAAAGCAAAAGAAAAAGAGCAAAATACTTCTCATGTTTTTTCATGGTACATGCTTTGATAGGTGATTTATACCCTATCAAACTTGATGCTTTATACCCCAACATTTCATGCCAAAATTATTGGCCTCTTCTAAATTACTCTTCCTACATAGCCTCTCGGTTGATATATTACATGTAATAACATTCCAAACATGGCCTTTTGACCAAAAAGAAAGAAATAATTCCACAACTACATGACATTTACCTTCACCACGAAGAAAACCCACGAGGGTATGGAAGGTAACTTTGTCCAAGGAATAACCCTTCTCCATCACGTTGTGCAAGAGCTCTGTAGCCTACTCTATTATACAGCTCTCACAAAGACTCATAAGAAAATTATTGATGGTCGTAGTATCAACAAATTACTATTTTTTCCTTTTTTTATGGATGATGTTGATGTTGGGGAAAATTATGAACAATATGAGATATTAGGAGTCTCTACGCAGAGTACTACCAAACTTTGGTATTTTTCAGTTTGTGGAATTCACTAGAGATTGTGTAAATTGTACCTAATCTCACATGTACATGCGACTATATATAAAAATCCTTTTTCTTGGAAAACAAATGAGATTGTATTGAATGCCTATCTGTCAAAAACATTTTCAAAGAGTTGTGAGATTTTGTTAGCGCTTTCAATATGAATTTTTTGTGCATAGGTTTCTCTTTTTCTTTGCTAGAACTCTTGGTAAAGGCTTTATTTTATAAAAAATCTATAGATTCATTTGCAGAAGAAGAGTCCATAAAGGGTTATTGTAACTTCAAAATCGGACAATTGCCAGTAAATGATTTTGAGAAGCAGATTTGATAGTATTACTTTAGTCTTTTCAATTAAAGGTAAAACTCACCAATATTGGAAGGACACACAACAAATATTGATCTATTATAAACACAACACCTTCTGTTGTCTATCATGAGTTATTGAACTTAGATAGCTTGCAAATTTACTTGGGAGAGTTCAGACTTCCTCTAAATGTATACTTGTCTTGTTAGCAAAGACCTCATCTTTGCAAGTTTGAAAGTACAAATGAAGTTATCAACTCATTTCAGTGAATATTATTGTGAATCATCTGTTCTTAAAGTATTCGGGTATTTTGGTAAATGGGGAATGAGTATAAGTCATACTCTATGATGATTGCTTCATTTGTTTGACAAGATGGTTGATGGTTCTGGTCCTTACCATTATGATGTAGATTTCCCGATTTTTGAAAGTCCTAGAAATTTTAACCATGATTTCATTCTTGTTGTAGAAAAGATGGCACAAACGGGATGCATATTTCTCTTATTAAGAAAACATCAACCTATGAAGATGTATAATGCTATTATCATTTCTATATTCTCTATAAATATATTATTCAAAGTCATGACTTCCCTTGGCATCTTTCAGAGGAATTTCAATATGATTGATAATATAGAAGGTAAGTGTAGACACTTTGATTGATAACCTAGAAGTTAAAGTCTAGGGCCATGGGATTCTGATTGTATCAACTCAATAGAGTTACCTGGATTTGGGTTCAAGCTTTAAATCTTCGCAGATTCACTGAAAAGGTGTGTTCCAGTTGTAGTGCATCTATTTTCTGGATTCAATTAAGCAAGGAATCCACCAAAATCTATCATGTTTTATTCTTTGAGTGCTAAAAGGATTTGTTGTTTGTTGAGGAGCCAAACCCAAAAAGTTCTTGGTCAAAAACATCTATTGCATGTTGAAAAATAAGTCTGATTGAGGGGAGGCCAAATAGAAAATAAATCCACAAGAATGGTTGAGAGGAGTCCAAATAGCAGACAAAAACACTTGGACATGTCATAAAAAAATTAACACTTCTGTTCAATTAAAACTTTCTAAAGTTCAATATTTTTGGAAGTTTGGTTCATGTTTGTTATAATTCACTGAATACTCAAAAATTAATTTGAAACAACAAATTTAGCATAAGGCCATGGAAGAAAACATGAAAAATTTAAAATGCAAGGGTTTTTTGCTAAAGTGCAGAGGTGTATGGTATAAGAATAACAAGAATTTTGAGTTTCGCAATGTAAAAGTGTTATATGTCCTGGGATTTGCAGTTTGACGACTATTGTATATCTGTTGATGTATCAGGTCAATCCTAGTATAAAAAATCACTGATCTATTTTGCCTGGACAGACGGCTTTCAAACATTAACCATGTGGCCTACTATTCATATTGTGTGACCTGAAAGCCCACTTGTGATCTGAGTCCTTGTTGGTGGTTCAGATATTTTGTGACCTTGTTTTTATAGTTATGCCTCACAAATGCAGTTAGTAGCATGTACAAAAAGGATTTTTCTTCCGAGTGATTTCCTGTGCATTACAACCATTCTACATGAATTGTTATTTTGAAAAGTTGTTTCAATGCTAAGATTGTATTATGAATGTTTTTCCTTGTTGTATGTGATGTGATGTCTTTAGATACTTGAAATAGATATGTATAGGTACCATGGGCACTCAATGTCAAATTCAGGAAGTACTTATAGAACCCGATATGAAATATCGGGTGTCAGACAGGTACTGCAAACTATTTGAAATTTACATCTTAATGCATCAAAACATCTCCTGCTTCTAGGACTTATAATGACAGACTGAATTGAATATGAGTATATTTTGGTGGTTTGCATTGTAGGAACGTGATCAGATTGAAAGGGTCCATAAACTTTTGCTAGCTCATAATATAGCCACATCAGCTGAATTGAAGGTGCCAAAAGGATTCAATAGATATTATTTTTCCCCAGCATGATTTTTTTGTATTTTGTCTTAAATGCTTCTGATCATATTCACCTAGTATGCAGGGTTTGATGTTCAAGATAGGTTGTAATGATTTGTTGTAACTTGAATTTTGTATAGGATATTGAAAATGAAGAAAAAAAAGAAGTCGATGATGCAATTTCCCTGGCAAAGGTAAATACAATGTTTGGAATATCTGGAAATTATGTTTACATTTGTCATTCTTTGTTAAAAGTTTCTAGGTTAGCTCTTCATTTTAAATACCATACATTGGCCAAAAGTTTTGACTTTAATAATTTTTCAATAATGTTTTGCATCAAGCAGGAATGTTCAGTGCCAGATTCTTCAGATCTTTTTTCTTATGTATATGTAAAGGGGTTTATGACCAAGGTATCCAATATCTTGAACTTTTTGGGTAAATCTCTTGTAGTTTCTTTTTTTTCAATCATAAACTCATCATTCAGGTGTCTCTTTTTGATAATGTAGACATTCGGTGCAGATAGGAAGGAAATGAAAGGTTTATTTCCTTGATGAATGTGCTTTACATAGTCCAATTTTTTTGAGTTATAGTTGAATAGAAAATAAGAAATCAAATGTTAAGTGGAATTTATATCATTATTCATTGGTGCAAGGAGTTGTTGGGTCAATTCTTCATGTTGAAATATTTTAATTGACCAGTGTATTCCATGGGAAAATACTTTGAAAGGAAATATTCTGGTATTGTTGTTACTGCTATGGATTCATTTTTTGTTGGCTTTTAACCATTTCACAGGAAGACAGTTCAAACTTCATATAAGAAAATGATCTGAAATATATTTCTACATGTTTCTCCAACTTTTCCTTTCACTAGTCTGTTCTATATTAACAACATTGCCTACCTATTATACAAGATGTTCAACTCCCATTATTTGCATTTATACGATGGTTATCATGTGCATTTGACTTTAAGTACTAGGCATTTTATAAATTAATCAGAAGAATACCATTTAATGGGTAACATAAGAAGCTAAAGATATTGGTGCAATGTTGTTTCTCATGCTTAATATGCACTTTATATCATGGGGTGTTACTCTCTTCTATTTGACCTCAAAGTGATTTTTGCAAAACTATGTTGATAACTTCTTTAAGAGGAAATAGAATTATGACCCGTGTTTATCTATTCCTCGAGTCTTGTCCAAGTGTTTCTTAAAGATAAACATCAAATGCATTCGTTTCCTCTTCAAGGGCTAGTGTTTGTAAGTGCTATTACTTCACACATGGTGGGAAGTTCAATGGGATCATGTGAGGGTTTGAGGATGGCATCATGACGTTATGGGTAGCTATTTCCTTCTAGAATTGATTCAGTCATAGACAGAAAAAAATTTATCAATCAACTCCATACATAATATTGGAGTGGGAATCAACTTCATTTTGACATTCCTTCCGACTAGTAGGCAATCCAAATGCATTTCAGCTCGTTTCTTTGATTTTTCTAGAAAAATGATCAAATTAGCCTTATGCATATTATGGATCAAACCTGATTCACTATCTACCTGTCATTTTTTATTGAAAATGTTGAATATTAAAACTCATTCGCTATCTACCTGTCATTTTTTATTGAAAATATCGAATATGTTCAAATGGACATTTGTTTGAATGGCCACCCATACATGTGAAGTTTATTTTTGACGTTTATGTTTGATGAGAGGTATGATTAAGAGTTGGTTGATTGTAGAACTGTTCCATCTATGCTGGAGTTTGTGAACTTCTATCGATTATACAAGTTGGGAGGTTGGGTGAATTTCAAAGGAAAATTTTGAAAGAAATAATTTCCTTTTTCATCACTACTGAAGTTGAGGAAGGCAGGTCAATATGCCCTAACTTGGAACTCAAATGATGAACCTTTTTGAAGGAATTTTCAAAACAAAAGTTATTTACCACCCACATTTGTGAATGCTATTTTTCACCCTTATGTTTGATGAGAGCTATGGTTGAGAGAAGGCTACTTGGTAGTACTTGTCCATCTATGCTTGACTTCGTGAAGTTCTCTTGATTATGCAACTTGGGAGGTTGACTGTATTTCTCAAGCAATGTTTGACAGAACTAATAGCCATTTTCCTAGTTGCTGAAGTTTAGGAAGGCAGAGCAATATACCTTTTAACTTGGAACCAAAAGGATCAACCTTCTTGAAGGAATTGTTAAATATTGAAGTTAATGTGAATTTTAAAAAATATGCCATTCTATGTATAGTCTAATTGTTTTCTTCTCAAGGACAAGAATTAGATTGAATTATCTAGTTTTTTTTTCTTTTCAAGGAGAATTAATAGATTGAATTATATCATGGGATTTTTATAGTACAAATTTAGATGAAAATTTGTCTTAAAACATAGCCATGCCAATTTCCTTTATAACANCCTGGGATTTGCAGTTTGATGACTATTGTATATCTGTTGATGTATCAGGTTAATCCTAGTATAAAAAATCACTGATCTATTTTTCCTGGACAAGCGGCTTTCAAACATTAACCATGTGGCCTACTATTCATATTGTGTGACCTGAAAGTCCACTTGTGATCTGAGTCCTTGTTGGTGGTTCAGATATTTTGTGACCTTGTTTTTATAGTTATGCCTCACAAATGCAGTTAGCAGCATGTACAAAAAGGATTTTTCTTCCGAGTGATTTCCTGTGCATTACAACCATTCTACATGAATTGTTATTTTGAAAAGTTCTTTCAATGCTAAGATTGTATTATGAATGTTTTTCCTTGTTGTATGTGATGTGATGTCTTTAGATACTTTAAATAGATATGTATATGTACCATGGGCACTCAATGTCAAATTCAGGAAGTACTTATAGAACCCGAGATGAAATATCAGGTGTCAGACAGGTACTGCAAACTATTTGAAATTTACATCTTAATGCATCAAAACATCTCCTGCTTCTAGGATTTATAATGACAGACTGAATTGAATATGAGTATATTTTGGTGGTTTGCATTGTAGGAACGTGATCAGATTGAAAGGGTCCATAAACTTTTTCTAGCTCATAATATAGCCACATCAGCTGAATTGAAGGTGCCAAAAGGATTCAATAGATATTATTTTTCCCCAGCATGATTTTTTTGTATTTTGGCTTAAATGCTTCTAATCATATTCACCTAGTATGCAGGGTTTGATGTTCAAGATAGGTTGTAATTATTTTTTGTAACTTGAATTTTGTATAGGATATTGAAAAGGAAGAAAAAAAAGAAGTCGATGATGCAATTTCCCTGGCAAAGGTAAATACAATGTTTGGAATATCTGGAAATTATGTTTACATTTGTCATTCTTTGTTAAAAGTTTCTAGGTTAGCTCTTCATTTTAAATACCATACATTGGCCAAAAGTTTTGACTTTAATAATTTTTCAATAATGTTTTGCATCAAGCAGGAATGTTCAGTGCCAGATTCTTCAGATCTTTTTTCTTATGTATATGTAAAGGGGTTTATGACCAAGGTATCCAATATCTTGAACTTTTTGGGTAAATCTCTTGTAGTTTCTTTTTTTTCAATCATAAACTCATCATTCAGGTGTCTCTTTTTGATAATGTAGACATTCGGTGCAGATAGGAAGGAAATGAAAGGTTTATTTCCTTGATGAATGTGCTTTACATAGTCCAATTTTTTTGAGTTATAGTTGAATAGAAAATAAGAAATCAAATGTTAAGTGGAATTTATATCATTATTCATTGGTGCAAGGAGTTGTTGGGTCAATTCTTCATGTTGAAATATTTTAATTGACCAGTGTATTCCATGGGAAAATACTTTGAAAGGAAATATTCTGGTATTGTTGTTACTGCTATGGATTCATTTTTTGTTGGCTTTTAACCATTTCACAGGAAGACAGTTCAAACTTCATATAAGAAAATGATCTGAAATATATTTCTACATGTTTCTCCAACTTTTCCTTTCACTAGTCTGTTCTATATTAACAACATTGCCTACCTATTATACAAGATGTTCAACTCCCATTATTTGCATTTATACGATGGTTATCATGTGCATTTGACTTTAAGTACTAGGCATTTTATAAATTAATCAGAAGAATACCATTTAATGGGTAACATAAGAAGCTAAAGATATTGGTGCAATGTTGTTTCTCATGCTTAATATGCACTTTATATCATGGGGTGTTACTCTCTTCTATTTGACCTCAAAGTGATTTTTGCAAAACTATGTTGATAACTTCTTTAAGAGGAAATAGAATTATGACCCGTGTTTATCTATTCCTCGAGTCTTGTCCAAGTGTTTCTTAAAGATAAACATCAAATGCATTCGTTTCCTCTTCAAGGGCTAGTGTTTGTAAGTGCTATTACTTCACACATGGTGGGAAGTTCAATGGGATCATGTGAGGGTTTGAGGATGGCATCATGACGTTATGGGTAGCTATTTCCTTCTAGAATTGATTCAGTCATAGACAGAAAAAAATTTATCAATCAACTCCATACATAATATTGGAGTGGGAATCAACTTCATTTTGACATTCCTTCCGACTAGTAGGCAATCCAAATGCATTTCAGCTCGTTTCTTTGATTTTTCTAGAAAAATGATCAAATTAGCCTTATGCATATTATGGATCAAACCTGATTCACTATCTACCTGTCATTTTTTATTGAAAATGTTGAATATTAAAACTCATTCGCTATCTACCTGTCATTTTTTATTGAAAATATCGAATATGTTCAAATGGACATTTGTTTGAATGGCCACCCATACATGTGAAGTTTATTTTTGACGTTTATGTTTGATGAGAGGTATGATTAAGAGTTGGTTGATTGTAGAACTGTTCCATCTATGCTGGAGTTTGTGAACTTCTATCGATTATACAAGTTGGGAGGTTGGGTGAATTTCAAAGGAAAATTTTGAAAGAAATAATTTCCTTTTTCATCACTACTGAAGTTGAGGAAGGCAGGTCAATATGCCCTAACTTGGAACTCAAATGATGAACCTTTTTGAAGGAATTTTCAAAACAAAAGTTATTTACCACCCACATTTGTGAATGCTATTTTTCACCCTTATGTTTGATGAGAGCTATGGTTGAGAGAAGGCTACTTGGTAGTACTTGTCCATCTATGCTTGACTTCGTGAAGTTCTCTTGATTATGCAACTTGGGAGGTTGACTGTATTTCTCAAGCAATGTTTGACAGAACTAATAGCCATTTTCCTAGTTGCTGAAGTTTAGGAAGGCAGAGCAATATACCTTTTAACTTGGAACCAAAAGGATCAACCTTCTTGAAGGAATTGTTAAATATTGAAGTTAATGTGAATTTTAAAAAATATGCCATTCTATGTATAGTCTAATTGTTTTCTTCTCAAGGACAAGAATTAGATTGAATTATCTAGTTTTTTTTTCTTTTCAAGGAGAATTAATAGATTGAATTATATCATGGGATTTTTATAGTACAAATTTAGATGAAAATTTGTCTTAAAACATAGCCATGCCAATTTCCTTTATAACA
>JZKD02S0809720.1:0-14508 GCA_000966675.3 Picea glauca | reverse complement strand
GCGCCCCCACCATATTTAGCCTCTTCCTACCAGATTTATCCCCTTCCCTGGTTTATCAGGCTTCCAAACCAATTTAGCACCTCGCTAAGTCTGGAAATCTCAATTTCACATAAAAATTTAATGGTGATAACATGGGCTCCAACTGGGGATGTTATCCTCCCAACAAGGTAGAAAAGAATGATAGATGAAGTGTCTACCCATTGGGATTTATTTTACTTCTGCAACTAAATCTATCAACATCTTATTCACAAAACTCAAATTATACTTAGCATAACTTAGTTCCTTCGCTTCAGGCTTCAATTTCTGTTGATTTGATCTCGATTGCTTCAACTGAAAAACAAAAATGGTTATATACAACAAATGGAAAGGGTGAAAATTCCTTTAAGAGAGATAATGCTTGAGAAACCTGCCATCCACAGGTCCTCCACCAACGAGATATCCATTATGTTCCTATAGCATATATGCATCATTTCCATGCTATGCCACAATTTTGAAAGGTCCCAGCCACAGATGGTCAAATTTCCCATGTTTTTCTCTATCTTCATTCCTGGCATCCCATTTCAACACCAAATCCCCTACTTTGAAATCATCTTCCTTAGTATGCCTGTCAAAATCCTTTTTAATTCTATATTGGTGTAACTGAGAGTTATTGAAGTCTTTCTCCCTTGTTTGTTGGAAATTGATTAGTTCATTTGTCCTCCTCTGAGTGGCATCTAGTTCAATATATTTCTCCTGTAATAATATCATCACTGAAAATCCTAACGAAGTAGGAAAGATTGCCTCTGTGCCATACACAATCTAGAAGGGTGAAGTGGAAATGGATATTTTAGTAGTGATCCTGTCAGACCATAGTGCATGTATAATCTTCCTGTGCCAATCTTTTTTGTTATCTTGCAACAATTTTTTGATAATTATGTTTAAGATTTTATTGGATGATTCAACCAATCCATTACCTTGAGGGTAATAAGATGTGGAATGGCCAAGAGTTATATTGTAATCACTTCAAACATTTTCCATATTTTTGGACTTAAATGTTGTTGCATTGTCTGTAATAATTTTGATTGGACAACCAAACCTAGAAAAAATATTGTTCTCCAAAAAATGAATGATAACAGTATATGTGGCTTTCCTGGTAGGGACTGCTTCAATCCACTTGGTGAAATAATCTCTGGTTGTCAGTATCCATTTATGTTGAGATGAGGAATGTGGATGAATTTCTCCTATGAAATCAAGGCCCCATTGTCTAAAAGGTTCCTCAAAAGAGATAGGCTTCAGGGGAAAAGGCTGCAATTTTCTCTTTCCATAAAAAATTTGGCATTCATGACAGCTTGAAACTTCTTTGCCAGCATCAGAAAAAATGCTAGGCCAATATAACCCAACTCTCAGTATCTTGTGCACAATATTTTTCCAATAATGGTTCCCTCCACAATCACCTTTATGAAACTCTCTGATGGTATTTTCCACTTCCTCATCCAACAAACAACTCAGCAAGATTCCTCCAGGAGCCTTCCAATACAGAGATGGATTTAAAATGAATAAATTTGTTGCTTTCATCTTCAAAAACCTGGCCTTAGTTTTTATCAATTTAGGAGGAGCCTACATATTTATCAACACATAAATAATGTCAGCATACCATGGGGATTCAAGGAATTTTCTGGATACCTGAGGGGCCTTTTCTTCTTCTGAATATGCTGACAAATCAGCAATGAAATTAATTCCCAAGAGCTCACAATTTGTCTATGCCATCAACTTTGCAAGTCCCTGCCCCTTGATCAAATTGGTAGGTTTGATCTCAAGGTCATACTCCAAAAACATAGCTATCCACTTGCCCCTTCTTCCCTCAGTATTAGGCTGAGTTTAAATGTCCTCCACAAAACTATTGGGTACATAAGAAATGGTATGAGAATGCAAGATATAAAATCTAAACTCCTTCAAGGCCTTGACCATTGCATATTCCTACTTCTCCATGATATCATACTTTAATGGGGAATCCCTCAATATCCTTCTATAGTAGGCTATAGGCCTCTCAAAATTTTGTTCATATTTTTGTAACAAGACACCAACAATGGTGTGCTCTGAGGCAAAAGAAAACAATATAAATTCTTTTGCAAGATTAGGACTGGCCAGCACTGAGGATTTGGTTAATGCCACTTTAATATCTTCAAAGGATTTTATGGCTTCAGGGGTCCACTTTATCTCACTTCCTTTCTTGAGCATGTTAGTGATATTGTTTATGATTTCACCTAGGTTAGGGATGAATCTTCTTAGAAAATTTACTTTCCCCGGGAAATATTGCACTTCTTTTTTGCTTCAGGGTGTGCCAATTTTTAGGATTCCATCACCTCTGTTGGGATCTATCTTTACTACCTCCTTTGAAATAATTTGACCAAGTAACTTCCCCTCTTCCATTCCAAAATTAGACTTCTTGGGGTTCAATGAAATTCAAAACTTCCTACACTTTTGAAAAGTCCTCCTTAGATGCTTAAGATGTTCTTCATTAGAAACTGAATAATAGTGATATGATCTAAGTAAATAACAATAAATTTATCTTTTTCATCAGCAAAAGCTATATCCATAGCCCTTTGAAAATATTCTCTTGTATTCATGAGCCCAAAAGGAATTTTGGCATACATGAAGGTGCCCCATGGTGTTGCAAAGGCTGTAGTTTCCTAATCATCAGGGTGTACCATGATTTGATTGTACCTAGAGGAACCATCCAACATTGATATCTTTTGAGAACCAACTAGTTTTTGTAGAATGTGATCCATATTAGGCAGTCGGTAATTTTCCTTGAGAGATACTCTATTCAGATTTCTAAAGTCTACACATAATCTGATCTCTCCACTCTTCTTTCTGACATGTACCATATTTTCCACCCACTTAGAAAATCTCAAAGACACTACGATCTTGGCTTCAAATAGATTATTTATCTCTTTCTCAATCAAGGGAAGCATCAAAGGATTAATTCTTATTAATTTATGTTTGAAAGGTTTATGATCCTCTTTGATTGAAATCACATGTTGAATCACCTTAGTATCATAAAATTTCATATCTTCATAACTCCAGGCAAAAACATCAAGACATTATTTTATTAAATTGATATACCTTTTCTTGACCTCTGGGCTAAGTGTCTTGGACAAATTAATGATCTTGGGATCATCTTGAGTCCTAATGTTGCAATCCTCAACATCTCCATCATTTGCAGTAATTTTAGGACTCCTAGCCAAATCATTATTGTCAAAGAGTTTCTCCAATGGGACCAAGCCTTTGGGAATGATTTTATTTTTTAGTTGCATTATATCTTTAACAACAATCTGATTCTTGAAATAACCATCATTTTTTAACACAACTGCATCTTCTTCTTCACCACAATATTCCTCATCTATATTCAAATTTTCAAATTCATCCTCCATCTTGAGGAAAATTTCTATTTGTTTATCATATTTGAAAACTTGCCAGTACTTAATATTATCTGGTATTGTTGGTCTGTGCTTGACCTTGATCTGATATTTTTTGTTAGGGAAAATTGAAATTTTGAAGACTGAGGTTGAAGTAGCCAGGGCATCAACAATCTGATTCTTCCCTCTTAGAATCACTGAAAGATTATACTCTGGAAATTTCTCAAGAAGATCAAGCAATATATTTCTATAGGCCCTCAGCCTAGGATGCTTTTCTTGGTATATACCCTTTATCTGATTGATAATTAGCTCAGAATATCCATGCACAACTATTATCTTAGCACCCATTTCTTTCAAATTCTTCAATCCCAACACTAATGCCTCATATTCAACCATGTTGTTTGTGCAATCGAAAGTGAGTTTATAAGAACACGGTTTTGTACTTCCTTTGGGGAGGTTAATCCACACACCAGCCCCTGCTCCTTCTGTAATGACAACTCCATTGAAGCTCATATTCCACATCCAAATTTTTGCATCATTTTATTGCTCTGAACTTTCCTCATTTTGATGATCAAATTGGTCTTTGGTAGCCATATTGATCTCTGGCACTTTCTCTTCCAAATTTTAATCATTAAAGAAAATGGAAGAACCAATCTCATTTTCCATAGAGTAAATGGGATGGTTTTTTGGTTGGGATTTGTTACTAACCATTTACTTGAGAAATGCTTCCCTGTACAACCTCCTATCTTGAACAAAGACATGGATAGTGGCATGTGACACATCCATTTGTAAAGTCCCTTTCAACTTTGCAACCCATGAACTAGACAAAAACATACCAAATTTAGGAGGGATATCAACAATCACCACATCCATGACCATATTTTTTGCTGGAATTTGAGAAAAATATACCACCAGATCTTTGATTAGTCCCAAGCACTTCACCTTCCTTGAATCAAAGGAGAAAATATGTTTGTAAGGCCTTGTAACATCCAGACCTAATTGTTCCATGACCACCATGGGCATCATATTATGGGATGCTCCCAAATCTAACATAGCATTATGCAAAGTCATATCATGAATCTTCTGACTAACATAGAAAGGAGGTACCTCATCAACATCACTACTCTCCTCTACACGTGGGTCAAACAAGATGGCAGGATGATCATATTGTATATTCAAAGTGTCTGAAGTTTATTCCATCTTGATCATCTTAATTATCTGATTTATATATTCACTATTCTTTATCAACTCATTGAATGGAACAAAGATTTTAATTTTTTCCATCTCACTTTCAAAATTAAAGGAAGATGAGGTTTTCTCTACCTCTTTGATGATTGTCTCCTTTCTTGTTTTAGGTACTTTATTTGGAGGTTCTTCCTTCTTCTTTCCTTTCTCCAAAACAAGCTTTGCAATAGAGTCCTTCTTAGGCTGACTTGAAGAAGGTGTATTATTTTGAGACTCTTTGGTAGGGTTTCCCTTTGGAGGATTTACAAGTACCCTTTTGTTTCGAAGATTATATTGTTTTTGGAATTTCATGATGGAGTTTTGAAACCCTGTCTGGTAATCTTCCTTTTCTACTAACAACCTTTTATCATCCTCCTGCATAAAGATTTCATTTGCATCCATGAACTGGTCATGTTCTTCTTTAGTAAAAAACACCTATGTTTCATTACCATCACAACAATGCATGATGTCTTCAAAAGCTCCATCAAAAGTTTCATTTACATAATTATTTTGAAAAGTAGGTTTATTTTTTGATCACCTTGGTTCCTCTGATGTCTTTGTTTAATTTGTGGAACTGTTGGTCTCTTTTGGTTTCTGGGTGGAACATCAACCTATTCTATAGTGTTAGGATTATTATCTAAATACATCCTCTCCATGAGTTTCTCCATGGTCTTCATCATCATTTCAAACGTCTCTTTTGATGACTGTGAGGTTGAAGGCTATGCCTTATCTTGAACCGTTTTCATGTCCCTATCGGAATTATATTTGATCTTTCCTGAAGCCATTAAATTTAATTCAACTTCTATTGCATCACTCATCATATCATCTATTGAAGTGGATCTTCTTTCCCTTAACAACAAAGAAAATCACTTTCAAATGAATCAACATATATAATTTGAGCAGCCCTAGGAGGAGGTTTTACTTCAGTAGGAATTGAGTTGTAAACTTTGATAAATCTAGCTGAAAACTCTTGTACTGTTTCATCAGGTGACCTTCTCATGTTGTTGTACTGGGTTAGAAACTAGAGGGGGTTTTTCTTGTCACCCCACTTTGCAAGATTTTTTTTTTCAAAGGATTCAAAATTTTGGATATTTGTTGGTGGAAGAGCTCTGAACCATTTTATGACTTCTACTGCAAGACTTTGTGAAAACATCCTCATTTTTTCATCCTCAAAATCTACTTCTTCTAGGTCTATAAAATCATTGAACTGGTCTAAGTGTTTTTGGGCTAACACATCACCTTCAACATCATACAACTTAATCCTCCGATTATATTTCAGGGGCATATCATGTAACTGATCAGGTAGAACGAGAGGGGAAAATATAGCTTCCATGGATGCAGTGAGAAATTGAAGTGGTTGTTGGTTCTGAGTATGAATCAAAAGAGGTTTATTAGAGGAAGCTAAAATTAAATCTTGGAACCTCTTCTCATCAACTATGATCAAGTTCAAATAAGACTCTGATTTAGTTCTGAACAGAGTTTGCTCAAATTTCAAATCAAAATCAAGGTCTTCAATACTTGTCACTCCATATTTGGTCAAGGATAGATATTTAACTAGACACAAAGTTGGGCTAATTGGACTTTATTTTCTTTTGTGTACAATCTTCGCAGGGTTAGACACAGTGATTACTCCTTCTGGGTCTGGGTTTCTCCTGGTATGAATTCTCTTGAGAGCTAGGATTTCTAGCTCAAACTAATTTATGCTATTGTTCTCTTTATAATGGAGTCATCGAGGTAGATTTAGTCTCATCCAATAAGGTTTTTGATTCACTGCCACACTCATCAATCAAATATGAAGCTTTAAATCGTTATTTTCCCAAGGAATATTTCACTTTCGATCCCCGACAGTGGCTCCATAATTTTAACACTCTGTAAATTTGTTCATATGATAAAAAAAAACAACATAGGTAATCTAGAAACCAACTTTAGATATGGGTACTAACCTACTCATCTCAGAGAGGGCTCTCTCCTATCACTTGGTATTTCTTTGGCAATCAATGGCTAGGTTTTGTTGTTTGGGTTTTTTTTTATAATTTTGTTGACAAGGAAGGGTAGGGACACTTAGGGCTATGGAGTCCAACTTATGAAAATGAATGGAAGCACTGACTAGTTGGTAGAACTCTCCAGAGGATAAAAGATAAATGAGGTGAGGAATCTGAGTTATAAATTGAAATTTCCATAGTGTAAGAAGAAAGGAGAAAACAAGTAACTACATCAAGGCATTAATGAAATGAATTCTAAATTAGTTAGGAAGAACTCAACACAATTTAAATTTCTTAAGCCAAGAGCATCACAAGATGAATTATGGGCCTTTAAACTATCCAATTTAAACATAAGACAGTGTAAATGGAATCATAAATACAAGAAATACATACAAAGAGAGAATACAAAACTCAGACCACCACCATTAGAATATTTTCATGGAAAAGTCAATACTTCTGCATGTGTATTCTATTCAACTTCAGAAAATTGCATTCAAGATCGAATAGATAAAATTGTTCCCTTTCACTTCTACCAACACTAATACATTTGGAACCCCTAACATTTATACAATTTGAGTTCGTTCGGTTTGAAACTGATTACAATAATTGAAATGAAATGTTTCAGTTCCTAAAATTGATTACAATGATTACAAATGATAGTTTTGGTTTTTGAAATCTATTACAATAATTTGGGAGGAAAACATTTCATGATATGGCTTCTGATTTCTTTGACGCTTCAGTTTCTTTCCTTGCCACTTGCTTTGCTCTAGAATTCCACATGGTCTTCCATCTTCACTAACACCTGGAAATCATTTATTGTACCATGAAAAACTGCACTTTGTCTTACCCAGCCATACTATCTCCTTCCGTTGTAAATCAGAAGAGATATCATAAACCATCATTTCTTTGATCAGGATCTCCAGGTCAATGCAGGAGGCATATGTCATAATTGGTAGTCCAATTTTCACTGCTTTGAACTAATTCAGAATCTCAAAATCTGTAATCAGATGTTCAACCAGGGTCGCTCCTTTTAGGTTTTCCTCCAGGGTTTCAAACTTGGAGTGATCCATTCTGCACCCAATGAGGTGAGCATTGTATTTTTCCTAATCATATAATTTTCCTTTTCCATCCACAAATGGTGGGAGTCATTTAATAAGAAATTATTCAAACAGATACTTGAACTCTTGCACACTTTTCTCCATCTATGTTGCCTTGGTTTCAATTGATTTCAGCATGTTATTTTTAGCAATAACCCTCATGGCCCAGATAATCAATGTAGTTCTATCTTTAACTCCAATGGTCTGAATTTCTGTAGTAGGGATGGAGTTGAGTAGGTTTATGGCATTTTGAGCCCACTCTGATGGTTTCTTTGCTAAAGTCTCATTCACAACAGTGCACCTGCTTCTAGCTGTGATGGCTATGATGTCTTTGTCATTGATGAAATTCAAATACACTCTAAACTTGGCAGCTTGAGAAGCTATAGAATCCCATATGATATGCTTGGCTCCCTGCAATAGGCCTTTGCCTCCTAATCTCATCTTCAACTTATCTATCCTTTCCTGTAAGACTTGATTCTCCTTTTGAAATTGAGTCATTCTTTCATCCTTTGCTTGTATCTCTCGCTTCAATTTATCTATGATCCCTTTTAGCCCTTTGATTTCCCCTTCTTTCAGGCTAACTTGTGACATAGCCTAGACAAGTCCTTCAATGTTTGGACCTGATTATGTAATGGGAGGTACAACTATAGCCCTGTTCAACAATTTTGTTTTCTCTTGTGACCATTTCATCTTTTCTTGCTCTAGCTGCAACACCTAGCTTTGTAGTCCAATTCCTCTTGTCGAAATGCTTCTTTCTCGTGTTCTAGAGCAACCAATTTTGTTGTTTATGGATTCTCTGTGGTAGACATTTTCAATTGCTTCTTCAAGTTTTGAATTAATTTTTCCTTTTCATCCAATGAGGATTTCACCCCTTGAGGGCCTTTAGATTCTATCCTCTTGACCCGAGTCTCCCAAGCTCTGTTGGATTCCTTTTCTTGCCTCAACTTCCCTTCCAATTTCATTGCATAAGATGGTAGCTTTGAATTCTTCAAGCTTAAACGTAGGTAATCAGAATACAACATATCATTGGTATTCCTATGGAATTTGACTTTGTTTGGAGCACTGATGTTTTCATACATTATCTTGATCTCAGATACTTTTTCTTCATCTAAAACTACTATATTAAAGGTCCTCTTCTCAATATCCCTTACTGTGAACAAAGAACATTTGTGTTGAGAAATATTTTCCACTTCAGGGACTAAATCCCTCATCTCACCCATAGCCATGTTTCCTTTCTCAACATAATGTTTTTCCAAGTCTTCTTTATATTGATAAGTTGCCCCAAATGTTTTATCAAAGATGTGTTTCTTACTACTAAAGGTTCTTGAGCTACCTTCACTTTGGAGCTTGATTTCCTTTTCAACCTCTACAATGCTAGTGCCACTTTCCACCATATCTAGATTTACTTGTTCTTTGGGTTCATCCTCCTCCAAATTCACTATTTGTGGTGACTGTGAAATCTTCATATTCTTAGGAGAAGTATGATGATCACTCGTGACCATGGCCTCTAAACTGCTTCTCTTGCTATAAAAACTTACCTTTAGGACTTTGAATACTAGTTTATGAGGATCTTGTTGTGTTTAAATCTGTTCCATGGTTGCCTCCACTTGTTGTGTTTGAGTTGGTTGCAAGATTTCTTCCATATTAGCACAGACTTCTAGGTTTTCCAACTTATCGAAACCCTCAACATGTTCATTCTCATAAGGGCCTTGTTTGTTCATCAATCTTCTCTTGGATATCATTTGATGTGGATCATATCTTCTTCCTTGTAGTTGTGCAAAACCAAACTCTTTGAGCTTTGCTTGAATATGAGATAAGCATGATCTAGTTTTGACAATGAGGGGCCAATGATAAAAGGGAATTCAAGGTTGGAGGCTTCGTGCAATTTCAGGAAATTCTTTGTCTTAGGTATAATTCTTTGTCTGATGAATTCAAAGGTAAAGAATCTAGGGGTCATAAAAATAAGAAATAGATAGGGGGATTCATGACAACCATAAACCCAGTCCCCCACTCTATTTTCTCGATTTCGTTGTAGATAGCTCCTCATCTCATCTAGAACTCTAGGTAGGCTCGTGTTGAAAATCAAACTATAAACCCTAGACATGAATTTGTTGATGAAGATGAGAAATGTAATCCTCTTACATTCAGTTGATATAAATGTTGCTTCAAGAATTTCTCTCTTATTGGTTTCCAGAAAAATGTTAAGCAAATAGGTGTAATATCTGAAATGCCTTAGAGAGAGAAAATTCACTAGTTGTTTATGGATATTATCAACTATGAATTGATCAAAACTGATACTGACTGATTGACCAGACTCTGACTTGAAAAATACCAATAAGAAACCAAGCATGAATTCAACCACATGTTTGTCATTATCTAGACCTAATACTTGACTAAAAAGAGAACAAACCCATTGGAATTCAATAACCATTATACTCACATTCATTGGAAACGAAAGACTCTCTGAAAAATGTTCTCGTTTGACAATTGTTTGTAAAAACAAATCTCAGACTTATGATGGACATTCTCTGTATACCATAATTAGCTTTTCCTCATTGAAATGTTCATACACTATGGAGAAAGACTCTGGTATACTGAGGTCATATCGAATTGACAGACTCTCTACCCTACACATGACCTCAAATCCTTTTTTATTCATCATGACCTTTTCTTCATGCGAATACTGTTCAACACACCAACCTATAAATTCGAGAAATGGGAAAGTGATTTCAATAGCATACGAAACTATGGAGGCCTAGATTGCTTCAAGGAATGGTATACGCCTTCCTACATTGTCAGACATGTTTCTTTTGCACACAAAGATGGTAAAAATGGTGATTTCGGTATCAAAGACGTTTGAATCTCAGTCAATTAGGGCTTCTTCATTTACCACAAGGTCTTGTTTTGCTACTGAAGTTATGATAGGATCCATGGTTGCAACGAAAAATACTTGGAAATAAGAGGAAATGGCGTGCAATTGGTATATTGTTGAGTTGCAGTTGAACGAGGGTGGTCATGCCAAGTTTAAAATGGTCCAGTTGTTCAAAATAATAATAAAATACATAACAAATTCCATTTATATACTTTTCCAAATTTCAGGGGTGCGAGGAAGTGATTTGGGGCAATCTGCTTCTCACCTTGAAATGCACCTGGTGGTGCCACGTGGTCCCGATAAAAAACCACGGTGTATATTTCGTCCCTCTTTCTGAAATTTTCCTCTATGCAACTTCTTCCCCCTAAATGATCCTCGATCGTCGATCTAGAGAGGTCGTGATCTGCGACATATCGGGTCCCATCACCTTAGAGTCCCCACCAAATTTAGCCTCTTACTTCCAAATTTATCCCCTTCCCCGGTTTATCCGGCTTCCAAACCAATTTAGCGCCTCGCTAAGTCCTGAAATCTCGATTTCACATTAAATTTTAATGGTGATAACAACTTGGAGTGACTTGAACGTGCGACAAAGACGTTGGTTAGAACTTTTAACTGAGTATGATTTTGAAATCACATACATTAAAGGAACATTTAATAGAGTAGCGGATGTGTTGAGTCAAAGACCATGCATTTTATCAGTAATACCACTAAAAACAAACCTTAGGGAAACAATTTTGGCATTACAGATTGATGACGATTGGTACAAGGAAGTAAAAGATAATATCAGATAAGATACCATGATGATACCTAGCTTTGAGGGTTATTCTTTGGACAATGACAGACTATTAATATGTAATGTCATAATTAATGTACAACCAAATGACGAATTGAGAAATTTAATTTTGAATGAAGCTCATCAAGCGGTGTATATGGATCATCTAGGAGTCACGAAAATGAATGCAGATCTTAAACCACTATTATTTTGGAAGGGAATGATATATGATATAGTTAACTATGTGGAAAGATGTCTTCAATGTCAGTAAGTGAAGGTTGAACATACACATCCAATGAGATTATTACAACCACATGAAATTCTTGAATCTAAATAGGAAGTTATATCAATGGATTTAATTGTTGGATTTCCATTTACGACAAGGAGACACAATTATATTTTTGTAGTTGTCGACACTTTGACAAAGAATGTACATTTTAATCCAGTTCGCACGATGTATCAAGAATTGTACATTTCTAGAATTTGTGTTAATGAAATTGTAAGGTTGCATGGTGTACCGAAGAAGATAATATCGGATCAAGGATCGATATTCGTTGTACATTTTTGGACTAGTTTCCAAGAGGCTTTGGGCACACAACTAAATTTTAGTACAACCTATCACCCTAAAACCAATGGAAAAATGGAAAGACTGAATCAAATTCCAAAAGATATGATTAGAATCTATGTGATGGATCAACAGACACGATGGGAAGAATTTTTACCAGAGTTCGATAAATATGTCACCTTTGGAGTTTCTATACGGACGACCATGTAGGACACCTTTGAGTTGGGATCGATTAGAAGATAGGGTCATGGTGGTACCATAAGTGATTTAGGAGAAGGAATATCATATTCAAACCATAAAGAAAAGAATTAATGAAGTGCAATGCCGAAAAAATAGTGATGCAGATGCGCATCATATAGACCATAGTTATGAGGTTGGTGATAAAGTGTTTTTGCGGGTGAAGTCGCACAAGAGTTCGATTAAGTTTGGAAAGGGTGCTAAAATATCTCCAAGGTTTGTGGTACCTTTCAAGGTTGTAGAAAGGAAAATACCTATGGATTAATCACTAGCCTTGCCTGATTCTTTGAGGCATACACATGATTTTTTTCATGTTTCAATTTTACGTCATTATATTTTAGATCAGTCACACATTATTGGTTTGATTTCATTGCAGGTATTAGACGAGGGTGCTCTCATAGCAGATCCAATTCACATATTGTACAATCGCACCCAACAACTACAACATTGATTGGTCAATCAGGTTAAGGTCAAGTGGGACAATTATATTCCACATTATGTCACTTGGGAGGATGCACATGAGATGCGTCAGTAGTTTCCATATTTATTTTGAGAGCTTGATATATATATTAGTAGCAACTATATTTATTGTTTTCATTGTTATATTGTACAAACTTTGGGATGAAGTTGAAAACAAGAGGGGTCTATGTAACATCCAAATTTCACCGACCATATTTTCATAACATTGATTATTCTTTTATGACACTTGCGTGCAAGTGATCTGGATAAACATGGTACATTATGATTATCTGATTTGGTTTATGAGTTTATGCTATGTTTGAGTATTGAAATTTTAATATGTTATTAATATTAATGTATATCATTTACAAGTAATATGATGAGATTTCTTGATTGTTAAATAAACGTGACATGATGAGGATGTTGATAGCATCAACATAATTCTTTGGACTCTGGATTGAGTCAGGGAGTGGACTATTGGCTTTGATTATGAGTACTTTTTTTATTATGCATGTATTATGATTATTTCAGTTATGGATTTCATGTATAAGAGTTATTAATATTATATTTTTCAGTGGATGCAGGCATGGTGATGCTTTCTAATAGACACACATATGGAATAAATGGGTCATACACATATATCAGATAGATCAGGGAGAGGTGTGGAAACATACCCAAAACAACCTAATAGCACTCTCGTCGTGACCTAGACCGAAGGTTAACGACTACCATGTTCCTAAGAGGTTCATGATGCCGTGAGGGAATATTGATACAGTCGCACATGAGGATTTTTTAGGGGCATGAAATAAGGCAGATTCATTATTCCTCAGTAAGCCCTTATTATCACATAAGGTCGAAAAGTGGAGTATTGAATCTCAGCGTTAGACAACTTTAAAACTAAGTCAAGATGGTAAGTCGCACCCTTGGAGCACGTAGGTGTGTCTTGAATTGCATGTGACATGTTATCTAAATACAAATAAAGAAAAGGAAACATCAAGAAAAACTAATAAAATTTTAGAAGACCATAGAGAATAAAGCGAATGCATGGATTTGATTAGAAAAGAGAATATTAATCTATATTAATTTATAAATTGGAATTATGATAAAATCTAAGTCAACATGTTTATGCCTAAATAAATTAGTAATGGATCAAGGGAAATTTAGATTAATTAAAAACTTGTTAACAGAATAAAAATTAAGACATGTGCACAATGTGTGCATGAAATTAATAAAAAAGTTTTTAATAAAATTAAATTATTTCATGAGAGAATGGGTTTTCAACATAGAGTTAGAATCCTAAGTCAATCTAGACTCTAAATATTAACTAAGAGAAGATTTATAATCAAAATCTAACTGTAATTTAGTTAGGAGACTCAATAATGGAGAATTTGGGGAATTAAGGGACAATTAGGAGAAAATCTAGGAACTAATTCTGGGGGTGACGAAAAATTCAAATTTTATTTAATTAAATAAACTAAAACATGTGTGATATGAGGGAAGTATGACATGTGTTGGGGGTGAATAATCTCTAAATTTATTTATTAAAAAATATTTAAGTATGCATGATATCACAAGTGTCAAAGTGAAAATTCTTATAAAAAGAAGGGAGAGGAAGGAGTAGAACACCCTATTGTCGGATGATTAAAATGTTGTCAAAATTTATTATGATTAGTTTACATGTGTGAGTTAGGATTTGTTGGGTATGTGTTATATTATTTGCACAAGTAGTAGTGTCTGTGTTGCACCGGGAGTGCAGGGGGGTGGAAGGGGGTGAAGCCTCCTGCGCGAGTGTTAGGGTCCTAACCCGCACATAGGTAGAACAATATATTCAGATGTAATAAAGGTCAATATTAATAAGGCCTTTCAATAAAATAGAATAAGGCAGATGTAAGAAGACCTAAT
>JZKD02S0809709.1:0-14508 GCA_000966675.3 Picea glauca | reverse complement strand
ATTGGGTGACCTAACATGAAAGTTGTAATTTTGAGTTCTCCTACTAGTGAAATCACCATCAAAAACTTTTAATGGAGTCGCCAGAGCATGTGCAACCAATATTTGCCTATGACCGACTGCTCAACTAGGCCTTAGGACTATGAAAATGTCGTTCTCCCAGGGATAGATATCAACTTCGAAATCCCCAGCAATGGCACCAAAATGTTGACACTCAAAACTGAAATTGGTTGCAACAAATCAATCCCGAGGCAACCTCAAACCACTTTGGATTGTAAGCTTCCCTCCCCTAGCCCGAGAGGGATCTCTCGAACAATGTCACAATATGATTTTTAGTAAGCATGAAATGGTGGGTAGATTTATGGGTAAATGATGGTCTTGGATTTTTGAAGTTTGGGGGTTAAACTAGGGAAATGGTCCATTGGGCATGGAGTCAAATGAAAACCGAAGAAAGGAGATAATAGTAGTGATCAAATAACTTGCGAAAAGTGAGGCAAAGTAAGTCTATCTTTCAACGATTTGATAATCATGATGCAGTAGCAGAAAAAGGAAAGGAAAGGACGATGTAGCAGAGAATATATGTAGAATTCTGGAAGTGTAGATTGGTCTTACACCCGCTGAAAACCAAAATTACAGAAAACCAAAATTCATTCGCTATTGTAGTGGTCATACTAAAGTATAACAAAGCACATTAGTTAGGAAGATGAAATGAAACGAAGATACAGGAAAACAAACTTGTACATAGTTATGACGAAATAAGGAAGAAATAAACAATATGATAATGAAAACACATCAAATATGGGTAAGGAGCATATAGAATGAGTTCCAAACAAATTTAACACAACTGAAATAAGGAAGAACATACTGAAAGAAATCGACTGTGATGAATCTCACAGTCACAAGTAAAAGATCTTCTATATTATTTCATTCTAGTTTACAAATTAACTCAGCAAAAGAACCCCCTCTTCATGAGAGGTTTATTCCCATCTCGCCCCCACGCCCTCCACTCTGTTACATCCATCGGTCTTTTTAAAAGAGAAAATAAAACTCTTTTGTTTAGAGGAATATGAAATGGTTCGCCTTCATGGAATTTTGTAACTGTTAGGTGCATATGCCAGCTCTTGAACTGTTTCTAATTGCCTTGAAAAGTGGACAGAATGATCCCCTTGATGTGTGGATGTCTTTGCTGCCGAGTGTCATCCTACAATTTCAATCTCTCTATTTCATTTTCTAATTCTTTTAGCTTCAGTTTAAGTTATTCTGCCTCCCGAACTTTTCTTTTGTCGCTTTTTCTTTTTCTATCTTAACACATATAGAACAAGAATTTGAAAGAAGTTCGCTCCCTTTCCTTTCCCTGAATGCACAAGGGATGAACATTAGAAGCATTCTTAGTGGCGTCAATTTGTACAACTTTTGTTTCCAACCCTAAAATACGTGCATTTAGTTCCTTTGTCCTACCACTGGAATTAGCATGCTCTTCTTTTAGCTCAACCAATATAGAACTATTCTCTATGAGGTCAGCTTCCCAGTCCATGACTTATAAAATAACAAGGTCTTGTCTAGCCAGCTCGGTGGATAGTTCTCCACTGGTGGTCTTCTGTTCGAAGATCAACAAATCCTGGTGGTATTTGTGCTTTTCAGGTCATGTCACCGCTATAACAATATATTAGCCAATTTCATTCTAAACTATCTTGAAATCACATCAATTTCGGTCTTTGGTGGGGGGTAATGTGATGGAGGAGAAAAGTCTAAATGGAAACAGGTCATTTAAAAACCATCACAAAAGGCCCAAAATTTATGGTGGTAATTTAAAAACCATCTCTGAAATCTGTGTCACCAATACATTTCTTCAGGGAAAATGCATCATAGCCTCTACTTTCCTCTCATCCCAACCCGCAGGTATGCATGTACAAAACGTAAATCATGTGAGAATAGGATTTGATCAATCCAAGATTACAGAGAAAACTTTCTAACTTTGTTTTTAAAAGATTGCCAAGAGACAATCGAATGGCATGTTCCCTTGGAGGAGATTTTCTATAAATAGGGTCATCTTTTACTTGCAAGATTGTTAGACCAATTTCTCAGTGAACAACTTCTACATTCTTGGTATCAACAGGGTTTCTAGCTGCATCAGTCACATAGAACACATCGGTTGCCTTATCACCCAGCGTTAACACCTCTGCTCTTGTAACTAACAACCCATTTTCTCTAAATATACGAGTCACGTCCAACAAAAGCCCAACTCAATCGTTGGTGCAAAGTTCCAGTCTCATGCCCTCAGATTCTCTTCTTCTAATGGTAGCCTCCAAACACTGAATCACATGATGTCTCTCTTCTTTTGAATTCATGGGACATCCATCAGTATGCCTGATGTTGTACTCCTGAAAAGTTTCTGGGCCTTGAGAGTTTATAGTGGCATGAAAGACAACATACTCCATATCTGTCAAGGTGCAAACAATATCAAAGAGAAGCTTAGGCCTATCTTTACACTAAACATTCACCAAAGAATACCCCCTTTCCAAACAGTTGTCAACAGTCACAAGAGAGGTGGCTTTGTCATTGTCATTGAGAGGAGGAGGAGGTTCCCTGCCTCCAGTTCCATCCAGTTTCTCATAGTCACATTCAATGAACATCAATTGATGCAGCTGCCTTTTTGTGTGAGTGAATCCCATTAAGACCACTGTTTTAGCACTTGGGGAGATCTAGAGGAGGCGGCTCCAATGTTTCCAAAAAATCGCGACCGTTCTTAACTAGAAATGCCACATTCAGTCCAAACGACTGATGATCGTCAACGTGACAGTGCATGAGCCACACTCCTGGATTGTCAGCTCTGAATCGAATGGCAGTCCATCCGTTCATTGGAACGCCAAATATGCATGGTATACTTGAGTTCAGACTAGCAGAAACTATTCCTGATGCTGCAGAATGTGCCACGACATCATAATGTGTAGTAATAGCTCCTCGCAAAGCTCCACCAACCTTCCGTAATGCTCCTCCCTCAATTTGGTAACATGCAGACTACATTGTAATCTCCGTCAGATTTATCGCAAGGATCTGTTACCAACGAGAAGAGACAGAACGACTGACACGGATTCCTAAAGATGCAAAACAAAGCAGCCCGGGAGTGACAGATGTGGATAGAGAGATATGGAATGCAGAGTGTTGATCTTATAGAAATGAAAGCCACCTCTAGCTCACTCTTCGTGACTTGAATGGGCGTAGGAACATTGGGTTGACGGAATTGTGTGTGTTCTTTGAAATACGTTCAAGATCAACTTCTTCAGCAAGATTCATATTCTTTGTGTGGATGCGAAGAACCTCCAGTCGACCAACTTTATCTGGAACCCCAATGTCAATTTCACAATCAAACCTACCAAACCTTCTAACTGATGGATCAATTATGTTAGGCCTATTTGTTACTCCCTTTGACCACCACATTCAAAGAGGATTAGTTAAATGACTACTATTTTATTTAGCGAGTTTCAGCATTTAGTGCCAACTAAAAATACAATTTATCATTTATCCCTTGAAAGGAATTGGAGATTCACATTGAATTACACCATCCAAATCACTAAATGTCCATCAATTGCTCCAAACATATATTTGGAGTTACCTGTGGCATTCTCAAAGCATATTTGGAGGTATCAGTGCCGGTATGTCCTCACTACTTGTTCAATGCGCCACCGATAGAGGGGACAATCTGATAAGTGTGATGAGCATGATGTACAGCAACACATATGACCACACGGAACAAATACTGCATTATATTCATGTTCCAAACATATTAGACATAGATCTGGCATTGGATTGTCTCTTTTCACATCATGACCATGTTGGTTTCATGAAGAGCAGCTCTAATCAACCTTTTTTCTATTCCCATGCGTGGATTGTTGTGCACGATCTCTACAGCGTCTTTATCACTTAGCTGTTCCCACAAGCCATCTGAAGAAAATATTAGGAACTGGTCCTGTGGTTTGAGCTGCCGCACATTTATTGATGGTTCTGCTATCATAACTGGCTTCTGCATTAGGACTGGACACCCGATCTGAGCAAACAAAGGGTCCCTGTTGAACTCTGGCTTTTTCATATATATATCACCTATTGACCTTGATACCTGTATAATTCCCTTGACATGCCATACACCTTGTCTTAGAAAAACTATATGCGAATCATCTGGTTGAAGCACTATTAATTCCTTCCGGAACTCCTCTACGGCTACATTATGTTCAACAGACAATCTCTATACTTTAACCGATTTCTTTGTTGGACACAAACTGCCCAAAACATCTCTTGAATCACCAAGATTTGCAAGATATAACATATTATTGGATATTGCTCCTATCAGACAACAAGATCCCACAGAAGCAATATGTGGATGTGTTGGCCAAGTCCTCTTAAAAACATGCAAAAAATCTTCTTCTATTGCACTGATTTCTTTTTGGAGAACTTTTGCAGACATTCCCCAATTTTTTTGATTGCTAAGCACCCTGATTGGAGAAGTGTAAATAACCCGTTGCTTATCTCGTAATGATATGGCAATGGCATATAAAGCAACAACAGTTTTTCCAGCTGATGTATGGGCCGATACCTTCCAAGTTGTTCTCGGAGAGTTGCAGAAGTTGAAGAGAGGACATCCCTCCTAGTGCAGAAGGTAGGCTTCTAGAGAGCAAATTGTGACCTAGATATAACGTGATAAATCCAGTGAGGTTGCTCATCTCCAGGGGTATACTACCAGAGCAATGATTTTCAGTCAAAGAGAGATAAAACAAAGTTTGAGAAAACTGGCCTATACTTCTGGGTAAGTCGCTCTTAAGAGCATTGTTCCAAAGAGAGAGTTTTTGCAGACTGGTGCAGTTAGAAAGTGCTCCAAATTAAGACTTAGCTTATTTCTAGGTCGAGTTTTATGTCTGCTAGGGTAGCTGACATGTTGTTTTCTTTTATTCTTTTTACTTTGTCTTTTTATTGGAGGATTCTCAATTGATCTATCATGAGTTTATGTTTCAAGCTCAATTTTTACCTTTTGTAATTCATGTGTTCTTTTCCTTGTCATCCTTCTGGTATAAACTCATTCATAACCCACAAATTCCTATTTTGAACTAGGGAACTTGGGTTCCTTCTTAATTTCTTCATCCTGCTGTAAAATGAGCTTCCTCTTGCTTGATATGGTCTCTCTAGTTACGAGAGAAGATTCTTATACCTTTGTTGAACGTTTTGATGTGCTTCCCTTTCTTGTTGAAACCCTAGTTTTCTTGTCAGGAGTTTTCTTTTCTGGTTTTAAACCCTATTCTTTGAACCCTAAGGAAGACAATAATTGTTCCCAAGACACTTGAACTTATCTTAATGCATACACAACCAATATTTTAATTAGACCTTGCTGAAATATAATTTTTATGAGCAGTTTTAGGATGACTCTGTATCCTTTTCACCATTTTTGTCCAGAGTTTTAACAAGTAAAAGGGAAAATTCATTTCGTGATCACCATTTAAATGCATTAGAAAATGCATGTGGTAGCATGAATGATGGAAAACCTACCTTTACAGGTAATAAAATTTTGAATCACTGCTAAAACACTCTTCCACTCTTCTCTCAACCATTTATTCATAATTCCTTGGCTCCAATCTGGGTTGCGATGTTCTAGCACAAGGAATTGATTGCACAGGTTTGAAGGTAGTTTTTCTTTCTTCCACCATCCTTCACCCTTTCCAGAAAATTGACAATATGTTTCAATGGAATGCTCAGTGACATGAATGATCACATTTCCAACTTGAGTCTGGAACCCATTGAAATTCTTGGCAAACAACATCGAAATTTCTTCATGGTGACCATGGAAAGTGCAACATAACTTAAACCATTCTCCCTGGATTAATTTCTCCATAATATCAAGAAATCTTCTAATAATTTGATCCCCTTAGGCTCCAATCTGAGAACTAGACCCCCCTTCTTTGTCAACATATTGTTGACTCTAGCACATCCACCCCGACCATGAGCTAGGTTAAACCTATTAACAATTTAGGGCTTCCTCATGTTCGGGATTTCAAAAATACCTACACAGAACAACTAATGAAATAAGAGTTTTATTGCAACTGGCATTAGGCTTCCCCTTCATTTTTAGAAACTACAAAAATAAAATATTCATACTTTTTCATGAACTTATTCGTGGCCCGATACTTGGATTTGATGATCACATGAGCAATTTTGAACTTTTTTTCATTAAATGATTCATAGGGGTTGTAAAAATGATTTAGATCTAGCATGATAAAAAATAATAACCGTTTTCATGATCTTCTGCATGATCTCAGTACATTTGGCATGCTATCTAGTTTGAAATATACTTAAAACAATGATTTCCTTGTGTGCTACAAGAATGGAAACATTCTTGTATCGTCCTTTTCATTCATTTAGCTTTGGAAAAATGCACTTAAGAATAACATATTTGATGTGACACATATCTTCCATGCAGAATTTCAAAAATGTACTATAAGAAGCAAATGAAAAACAATTAAAGCAAAGCAAATCACAACAAAATGAGGGATAAAGTGTTTAAAAGGTGCAAGAAATAAAATAAAAAAGGCTCAGGATAGGTTTTGATAGAACAAACTAAAATTTAAAAATATAAAGGTGGTAATAGGATTAGGGACTAACCATCGAAATCGAAATACAGATCTAGAATCATCCCTGTTGCACACGAACCAACACACCCCAAAACCCCTTAAATGAAATAAAATGAAATGAGAGACTTGTCAGAACTAGAAGTAGGAAAGTATGATGGAAACAAGAGAGTGAGGGGATGATAGAGAGAAACACCTCCTGGAAGAAGGCGAGATAGAAGTGAATTAAGAAAGGAAAGGAGCTCCCTGGAGGAATCCAGGGAAAGATAACAGTGAGAGATGAAATAAGTCAAAGAAGCAAGGGAAATATAGCAGAAAAATAAGGATGAATCAGAGGAAGCAAGGTTTAATTGGGACAAGGTGTTTTATAGCTCCTCATAAGCTTGTTCTAATTGGCTTCATCTGGGGATAATTTTCTCCTTGTGAGACATTAAGAACTGCAGATCAATGCCTTCTTTTTCAATTCTACCAATGAAAATTGTGACCTTCACTTTTCTCTTTTCTTATCTATTCTAACCTCTATTTTATTAAATATCACCCATTCTACATTTCTGAACAACCAAACTATAAGAAGATAATTGTAGACTAGTGTCTCTATTGGGTTATGGAGTCTTATTTGATCTGTTAAACACACCAAAATAAATGAATATGTACAAGATAAATTAACCCTGGCTCTTCAGGTAAAATAATGTTTCAGAAAACACCCATTGACTAGGCCTCCAAATATCTCATTGTCATCCAAGTTCTGTAAGAAAAAAGTTTTGTTGCTCAGAATTTTGGTTATTTTAAATGGGCCAAACCACAAATTGTCAAACTTACCATGTTTTGGATTCTCCCACCTTCTAGCATCCCATCTCCGAACAAGGTCCCATGTTTTGAAATTTTCCTTCTTAGTCTTATTTTCAAATGTTGTTTTGACCTTACTCCAATAAGTCTCATATTTTTCATTTAACATTTCTTTCCTCTATTGTATCTCAATAATCTAAAAAGTTTTTCTTTGAATATCATTGGGTTCTTCTGATTCTTCTTGCAAAAAGTTTAGTATAGGTAAACCAAGTTGGGTTGGGAAAATAACATATGTCCCATAGACCAACTATAAAGTAGAAGTGCCAATTGAATTTTTGGTGCTAATTCTGTTAGCCCATAAAGAATATCTCAATTTATAATTCCATCCCTTTTTGTTATCTGCCAACAATGTTTTGATGATTCTAATCAGATTTTTGTTGGAGGATTATGCCAATCTGTTACCCTGTGAATAATAAGGAGTAGAATGTTCCATAGTAACATTATACCTTTTGTAGAATTCAATCATTGAATAAGATTTAAATTCCCAAGCGTTATCTGTAATTAATTTTCTAGGACATCCAAATCTAGAAAATATATTTTTCTTCTAGAAAATTTATAATTACCTTATCAGTTACATTTGTGGTTGGGATAGCCTCAATCCATTTCATAAAGTAATCAGTGGTTTTCAAGATCCATTTTTGTTGTCCACTGGAAGGAGGATGAATTTCTCCTATGAAATTCAAGCCCCATTGCTGGAAAGGGCCATTTTATATAATTGTATTTAAGGGAAGAAACCGTAATTCTTGTTTTCCATAAAACTTTTGACACTAGTCACATGATCTAATTTTAACAAACACATCAGAAAATAGGGTGGGCCAATAGTACCCAGCTCTCAAAATTTTAAATGTTGTGGATTTTCAGTGCTGATGTCCTCCACAAACACCTTTATACAAGTCATTCATAATAAAATTTGATTCATCCTTATCAATAAATCTCAACAAAATTCCATTGGGATCCTTCCAAAATAAATCTTGATTAATAATGCAGTACTTTGCAGCCTTTAGCTTGAGATATCTTCTTTTAGATTTATTAAAATCGGATGGACACTGAAAATTCTAGAAAAAATAAACTATGTCCGTATACCATGATGAGGAATGATATTTGTCCAATACCTGTAAGTTTTTGTCTTTATCTTGTGATACTAGAACAACTGTCTGATTTTGAATATAATGCAGTCCAATAGCTTTGCAATTTGAGTCAAGAAGCAACCTTTTCACACCTTGACCTTTGATCAATTTGGTAGGCTTGAGTTCTACATCATATCCTAAAAGATTTTCTATCCATTTACCTCTCTTTCCTTCGTTGTCTGGATGCACAAGCATATCTTTCACATTGCAGCTAGGAACATAAGCAATTATCTTAGAATGCAAAACATAAACTCTGAAAGATTTCAATTCCTTCACTAAGGCATAAGCATGCTTCTCCATTATGTCATATTTCAACTTTGCATCTCTAAGATTTTTAGTAAAGAAATAAATAGGACGTTCAAACCCTTCATCATTTCTCTGTAAAAATACAACAACAATGGTATCTTTGGAGGAAAAAGAAAAGACCAAAAATTCCTTAGAATAATTTGGACTGATGAGGACAAGAGCTTCAATTAAAGCTTGTTTTATTTTTTTAAAGGATGACTTAGCATCACGTGTCCACTTAATATTAGCATCTTTCTTGAGCATGTTTGTGATGAGATTGATGATTTCAAAAAAATTAGGTATGAATCTCCTTAAGAAGTTAATTCTACCTATGAATGACTAAATAGATTTTTTGCTTCTTGGAATATCAATCTTTTGAATGGCATTCACCCTCTCAGGATCTATTTTGATTCCTTCTTTAGATACAATATGGCCTAAGAGATTTCCTTCATGCATATAAAAATGATATTTCTTTGGGTTTAAATATATTCCATACCTGACGCAAACACACCCTCCAGGCACGTTCGCTCACAGGACCTTCTCCCACCTTGGCCCAAAGAACTAAAAAAAAAATCTCTTCAAATCCCCTATCGGGAATTTTCCACACCCACAGAATTTTCCTTAACGATCCTCCTACTCAAATCAGGGAATCGGACTTCACGGATTCACGAGTCCCGTGGTTGTACACCTTTTGTTTCACAATACCTCGAAGCCCGATGGGTAAATGCCAACCCCTTCCTGTTCCTATCGAGAATCCTCCCGTTGGAATTTCGGCACTTATAATGTTGAAATCAACTTGTCTCGCTAACCCCTAACTTCCGATATGCTGATACACCTATGTAGCACGACACCTGTCCACCACTCAAATGCTGTGACTAAGTGGTCGTTGCTTTTCAGGATTTTGCGACTTCTCATACGATGATTTTCACGTCACCGAAAATCCTGATACCCTGATTCCCGATGCACGTGGGAACATACCCCTCCACTTCACTGTCCCCTTGTCACTCGATTAGATATCACGCGATCACGATTACTGATGTGGTGATTTATTTTCTCCCAGAATTCATGATGTGTCGAACCCCAACGCCTCTCCAGATTCCTGACGCATGTCCTATCGAGATCAACAGCTAGGAATTCCCGTCGGTGTTTCAAAACCTGAAAGGCCTCGAACTTCTGAACTTCTGAAACCCCGATGCCTCACACGGGCTTAAACCCTTTGTAGCTTCTGTCCAATCAGACGGTTGACGGGTAACCAGATGATGATCCAACATCTCACGGTGTCCTGGGCTTAAACTCCCGATGTGGCCATAACTTCCTCGCTACTTCAGGTGGATCTGACGGCTCACGGGATTTTCACGAGTTCCCTCCACAAGATCTTGACCATCACTTCTCCTCCTTGAGGATTTCTTGATGCGAAACCTCTTGCGTCGTCCTTCGATAGATTTGAAGGCTTTTCTCCTCCTGAGAATTCTCACGACTTCGAGCCTCAAAAGAGGGTCTTTGCATGCACTCCCTGTAACAACCTGCAAACACTTCAAGTGTTCTGCTTTCCTTGACTCTGCGCACTCCTGTAGCAGCAGTCTTCAATACTCTCGCTCAGAATCGCAACTCTGAGTCTTAGCTTAGCCTGTGCACTCCTTGCATGGCTCTTATAACCCACTTTCACTCTTGGGCGAGTGAGAACAAAAGTTAACTATTTGAGCCTTCTGTCAATGCACTCCTTGCAGACGACTTCAACTGCACTCCTTGTAGGAATTCTTGCTCAAATAGAGAAACAATTGAAACTCATTCTTACTTCCTCTCACACTTCAACTCCACCATGAAATCGCATACACATCATATAAAATAAAATGTATAACAGGAAGCAAACATCCATGAGTATAACATCAATACACAGGGAATCAGACACAAAACCATGAAATTGAATCAATCTTCTTCTATTAATTCAATTTTCAGTACATGGGTGTTCTCTACACAATTCTCTGCTTGCTCTCTTTTTTCTGCCTCTAGATTATCTAACTGATGTTACAATGCACAATGAGGGTGTCTATATCCCGTTTCCCTCTTGCGCTCTACAACTATCAAATCTAAAATTAAATTCCTATCTACCTGCATTAACTATCTTAAATTCCTCATCTACCTAAGGATGAGAGCAATCCGCTCAAGGTCCAGTTACAAAGTACAAGTGCACCTCATTTAATTTACACATTTAAAGTTTTTGGCGCATCAATCCTAGGGAAATTCAAAATTTGCGCTGGCTCGCTTGACATGGGCAATGCTCCTGCATCATACTCCTCGGCTTGAAAACTTTCATGGGCTCTTGTCCATGAGCTCCTACACGGTCTGTCTATGCTTCTGTATCACTGCTTCGCTCTCCCAGCTGGCATCTTCCACTGGGTGGCCCTTCCACTTAACCAGATACTCAAAGTATTCCTTCCTTCGAGTCTTCTTACCCACTCTCTTGTCCAGTATGCATTCCATCTGCGGCTTCTCTGCAACTGGAAATTGTTTCAACCACTGGATCATTGGATCCTCTATTCCAGTCTCTACTTCTCTAGCTCTGTATGAGTATAAATCTGCGATATTGAATATCGGAGATATTCTAATGCCATCTGATAACTCGATCTCATAAGCATTTTCTCCAAATTTTCTCAAGACCTTGCATGGCCTGATTTTCTTCATCTTGAGTTTATTGTATGTTCCCCTTGGGAACCTCTCCTTTCTTAAATGTGCCAGAACCAGATCACCAATTTCAAACCGAAGTTGTCTCTGATGTTGATCTGCTCTGCACTTGTATTCCTAATTTTCTTTCAGCAACCGCTCCTTCACCCTACTGTGAAGTTCCTTCATCACTTTAGCAAATTTCTCTACACTAGCGTTGCTAGTAGTAGTCTGTTCTAAATCCCTCAACTCAGAAAATCCTCTCGGCTTTGTTCCATATAAAATATGAAATGGGCTTCGGCCTGTGCTCTGATTCACCAAATCATTGTATGCGAACTCTGCCTGTGGCAATATGTGGTCCCAACTGTTGTGGTGCTCTGTCACCAAGCTTCTCAGTAAGTCTCCCAGACTTCTATTGACCACTTCCATCTGTCCATCCATCTGAGGATGATAAGATGAACTAAATTCCAAGTTAGTCCCCAACTTCTTCCATAAGGTCCTCCAAAAATGCCCTATGAATTTGGTGTCTCTATCCGAAACTATGCTTTTCAGCAACCCATGAAGTCAAATGACCTCCTTGAAAAACAAATTTGCAATATGAGTCGCATCGCTGGTCTTCTGGCATGGAATGAAGTGTGCCATCTTAGAAAACCTATCCACTACCACAAAGATTGAATCAACCCCTCTTTGTGTTCTTGGCAAAACCAATACAAAATCCATGTTGATCACCTCCCACGGCCTCTCTAGTATGGGTAATGGCTAATAAAAACCTGCATTTTGTTTCCTCCCCTTTGAATGCTGGAAAATTCTACATCTGTCAACGAACCTCTTGACATCTGCTCACATTCCCAGCCAAAAATATGACATCAGAAGCAACCTATGTGTCCTCCCATTTTTCTCCAGGGTATATGTGTTCATTCTCCCATCATGAATCACATTTATGTCATATTTCCATGGTCTACCCAACAATAAATGACAAACATCCATGGGAATAACATCACACAATATCTTATCATTATATCCACCTATCTTGAATTCAATCAAGCATTGTTTAGTAACAGTTACCTGGTGTCCCTTCTGTAGCCATGAAACTCTGTATGGGCTTGGATGATCAGTCATCTCCAGCTCCAGCTTCTCTACCATCTCTATAGATATGAGATTATCTGTGCTACCACTGTCTACGATGACCTTGCACACTCTGTCCTTGGTTTTGCAAGAAGTCCTGAATAGTCTGGTCCTTTGGACTGAGCTTTCCACCTCCTTCTCGGGTGTCAAAAGGAATTTTCACATCATAAATGATCTTTCGCCTTCTGCATCTTCAGCCTCAACATCCCGCCTCTGCGCCTTGGTGATGTGAGCTTCTCCATTGTCCTTATTTTTCTCTGGACACTCATAAGACTTGTGCCCATTCTTTCCACATGTGAAGCATGTGATTACTCCACCTCTTCCTCTGCCTCAACCTCTGGTATGAGGAAAACTATTGCCATCAGCATATCCTCCACTCTGCTCATTATGCTATCCTCTCTGCTCAACATATGGCTGCCCTCACTGTGAGGTTCCACCTTTTTCAACTTTACCCTGAGGTTTCTTCCATTCCTCCTTGGGCTTCTGGTACTTATCCTGGGCAACTGCTTTGCCTCTTGGCTGGCTTCTGCCTCGCCCTTGCTGACCTTGCTTACGACTCAACTTCTCCTCAACTTTCAGAGCCATATGATAAGCATCCTCCACTGTTTGGATGGTTACCATGATCAGTTCATCCTGAATGTCGTATCTCAAACCATTCAGATATCTAGCAACCTTCTCATCATCGCTCTCCTGATGACCTTCTCTGATGTTCAGTCAATAGAATTCCTCAGTGTATTCTTTCATTGTCATCAGTTTCTGTCTCAGGTTCTGCATCCTCCTAAATAGAGTAATTTGATAGTCTCTCGGGATGAATTTCGCCTTCATCTTTGCAATCATTCTATCCCAACTCTTAATCTTTTGCTTGCCCTTGCAACGTCTGTCAACTTGTAGCTCATTTCACCACAATGTTGCATGTCCTTTCAAGCGCATAACAACATGCTTGACCTTCTTATCCTCTTCGACATATTCATAGTCAAAGTAGGTGTCTAGAGCTCTAATCCAGTCCAGTAGCTCCTCGGCATCCAGATTTCCCTCGTAAACTGGAATGTCTATCTTTGCCTTTGCACCCATCCTGGCAATATCTTTAATTAGACGTTCATTTTCTACATCTTCGGCTGTAACTTCCTCGTCGTGTTCAACCTCTATCTCTCTCTCGGAATCGCTGAGATCCCCTGCACTAGCTGTCTGTCTTTGCGCTGTCTCCATACCCTCGAGTCTTGCTCGAAGATCACGCATATGTCTCTCCATTTTTGGATTTGCTACTTGCCTGCCTCTTCTCCTCACCTCCCTATATTATGGATCAGGTGACTGTCTTTCTCTCCTGGGAAGCTGTTGACGGGAAAAACAGTCCATCCGTCAACTGGGAGAGTGGAATCGGTCCAGGGTTGTCTAAATAACCCAAACCGTTTGGAATGGACCACCCTGACGAGTTTAATGACTCCGTTGGCCGCTCTAAGGTCTCCTAAGAAAACCAAAGAGAAAAGTTGATCTGAGCTAAGAGATCTATACTAAGGAAACTAGAAACTAATAAGAACAAACTAAAACAAACTAACTAACTAAATGAAAAGAAATCAAACTAAAATAAAGGAAACTAGAAACTAATAAACAAACTTAAACTAACTATACTAAACTAATTATTCTATCTACAAACTACTAAGTATTCTTATAATAACTCAAATCAACTATTTAATTATCAGCTATGATCATTCTTTATTCACAAATAAACAATATGAACAAATTACAAATTTAATTAAAACCTGTGAAACTGATGTGTTTGCTTGCTGTCCCAAGACAACGAAGGTAACTCTTTTTGGGTTTTATGTTTTATGAAAAAGAAAGTAAACTAACTGATATTAAAT
>JZKD02S0809708.1:176148-186905 GCA_000966675.3 Picea glauca | reverse complement strand
AGAGAGAAACTACACATTGATTTTCCATAATATTTGGTGCACCTTTTCAATTGAAGATCAATATTTATCGACACTGAAAAGCGAAGATTGCAAGTTACAGGAAATGTTGAGCGGCGTGAAATTCATACCCAGAGATAAACTCCAAGTACGTACTCAATCCGTGTCTCCCTGGTTCTCTTTTGTTTCTATTTCTCGGCATTGTGTTTTCTTACAAGGGTTTCTTCGGTTTCCTATTTTAGACAGAATTCAATTCAGATTCAGATCATTCCCCAACCCCCAAGAAGAAGCAGAAGAAGCATCACAAATCCCGTTCGAAACGCAGGAAACGATATAATTCTTCTGATATCTCCGATGATGATGAAGAAGAAGACAGAAGACATAGGAGGAGAAGATCGAAGAAAAAACCCAAATGGGAATCTTCCCCATCTTCATCATCCCCATCATCATCTGAGAGTGAGAAACCCAGACAGAGAAAACATAAATCTAGAAAGTCTTCAAGGAAAAGTAGCGAAAGAAAAGCCTCATCTTCAGCAGGTATTATTGATTTAACTTTCCGTCCTTAATGGTATCTCATTCCCACCTATTCTAATTTGTCGATTATGTGAATATTGCTCCGAGTTGATTGTTTATTTGCATACCCTTATGAAGTTTGATGTCATTCTGTATACTCAACTCTATTGTGTTTGTTAATTTGATTGTTTTTCATTTTCACTAAGCCTAAAACTGTCCTCCTCATCATGTATGTTGTTGCAGATGAGGAAATTGATAAAACAAAATCTGCCCGGCAAGAGCTGGAGTCAGCGAGAAAAGAGATGGGGTTGGAGTGGATGGTCAGGCCTTCAGAAAGACCACCTTCTGCAAAACAGATACTAAAAGATGAAGAACCTTCTCAGGACATGCTGGAAGAGGTGAGCATTCCAGCCTGTGATCTTTCTTTTTTTATTACCTTACAATTAGCTGTATAAGGGACCTAAAAAAGGGGTTGATGCAGAATGAGAAATCGTAGTTCTACTTTTCCTTTCAGCATGTATGCCAGTGAATCAAATTTTGTATTGGCCCCTTTTCTTTTACCCATCCGTCACCCAGTAAGGCATTATTTATATCTTGCTATTTCTATGTCAAAGTGTCCATAATCGTCTATCTCCATGCATAGACGAATACCGAAAGAGACACGGAACTATGAAAGTTAATAAGAGAGATACTAGATTAGGGGACCGCAAAACACAAATCTACTAGGGTATAATTTCAGTACGATAGTGCTTCTTGGTCCAGATAAAAGTTTTGAAAAACCAAATGAAATCATTCTCTGTATCTGCCGGAAAGACTTCGAGGCGATTTTTCAAAATAAAAGTTATATAATAGGACAATTTCCATAAGTTATGCTAAGAACAACCATAGAAAATCTTTGAGATGATCAGGAAACACTCAAAAAGAAAAACCACCATCATAAACAACGGTCAAGCCAGCTTATGTTCATAGAAGTTTTAATTAAACTGATACTATTAGTTCTAAAGCTAATGCACAAACATGGTACGGAGAACTTGGCTTGCTTTGGCAATTATTTAGGGGCAAACACTTGCATTTTCACTGACATGATAACATGACATTTAGAACATGATCGGAAAAGAAATCTCATATGGTTTTCACCAGAATCACAATTTGCCTTCAGCAGAATCTATCTCCCATATATTGATCCCTGTGCCATTGCCTACGGGTATTTCTTGCAAGTACTCTAGAGGCAGTTTGGTGACATTCTACATTGCCACATATTTCAACTCCTGTTATCACCTATCCATATTTTTCACCACGTTCTGTAAAAATGATTGTGAGTTGATTTTCCTTGTCAAAACTACTACTGTGTGTTAATTGGCCATTGAACAGAAAAAATTAACTAAGGTCAGGTCAAATATGGAAATGGACGCAAGGGAATATTGTAAAGGGAGTAGCAGGGTCAAAGAGAGAGAATTGAAAATTGGAACAAAATGGGGGTATAATGTACAAAAAGAGGGAAATAATATGAGCACATGTTTTGAATGTCTATGTAATTTTGTAAGATGAATAGCTTGTTAATGCATAAACCCAATAATTTGCCAACAGCCCTTACATTATTGCCCAAAGAATTATACACAAAAGAAACAAAGATGTTCATAAGTAATATGAAAAGACCTTGTGTATGCATTTGAAATTCAAACGATGAAATGTAAAACACTATGAGAAGGCTTGTCTAAGCCAAGCACGGTGAAATTGATTTAAGCTGTCTACAATGAAAGAAATCCACTATGAAAATACTAGACCTTGTTAAGGATAGATTCCTCTGAAAGCTATATTTTTTGTCTCCTGAAGAAGATTAGTTCACGCCAAATGCATGTTATTCTTGACAAACTAAATTATTTCGGAGGAAGACATCTTATTTGCTAGTTGTAACATTCATTCAAAGATGTATACCGTTACAAACTTTTATTGTGTGCCCTCATAGATTTCTAAGACAGTTTGTAGCACTGTTTTACAGAAGCCTAAAATAAATCCAAAGGAATTGAATCCATTCTTCAATGGTGGGGGTTCGGGTTATCCAGAGGAAGATGAAGATGTACCACAAAAGGCAGGAGCAGGCAAGTTGCCACCACCACCTGCTGTTGGTGATGGAGGTGCAAGTTGGCGATTAAAAGCTTTGAAGCGAGCACAAGAACAGGCAGCTCGAGAAGGTCGGAAGCTTGATGAGGTAACTGATATTGAACGATACTCTTGCTTGTGGAATATTTAGATGAGGGGTTTAATTTTCCTCAAAATCTCTGGAACTAGATATCTATATGAGCATTATAACTTATAAGTCATTTCCCCTTTTATATTTTCTAGGTTGTCGAAGAGCGGTGGGGTTCACTGGCACAAATGACTGCATCTGTAGCAACTACTAGAGCAGCTTATGGGCGTGCTCATTTGCATGCAATCAGAGACAGGAAAAGGGAACAGAAAGGTGAACATGGAAATGGAGGCCATGAAGGTACTTATAATGAAATGGACAAGGATGATCAGAGGATAAGGGATAACAACAGAGATTATTTGAGGGATGTTTCTCTTCGTGAATCACATATGAAAGCACCCAAAATAAACGATTCCTTATCTTGGAGAAACAAAAAGAAAGGTAACGTTGTCCGTCCAGAAGATGCAGAGATTATCCGAACAGCAGCATCTTGCTTAAATAAATTTTCAAATGATGGCAGTTTTCTCCAGAGTATCAATAAGCTGCAAAACAAAGAACAGGATATTTCCTCAACAGCAGTAGGTATTAAGATGGAAAGAGTCTCTAGTGAAAGAGAAAGAGACCTTAGTGAAGGTTCACAGTCAATCAGTGCCAAAGATGAAATGCCTATACCAAATGCACCTTATCAGCAAGAAGCTAGAGCACACGATTCTTGTAAAGATGAGGTGACTGCTGTTGATCGTGCATCAAATGTACAAGGCTTGACTGCAAATCAATTGGCAGCAAAGGCAATGCAGTTGCGCTTGAAAGGAAAGCATGCAGAGGCAGATGAACTTTTGGTAAATAGCATAATGGATACCTTTCATTCACGTTTTTCTTGTTTGTTTTCTATATCTGTTTGTTTTGTGTTCTATTGTTTATGGGAGTCTTAATCTTATTCAGACAAGGAATGGCCTAGCTACATTAAAATTCTCTAATGACTAATGGCACAAGGTTCTAATGTTTTATTTGAATATGTCTTTTTCATTGGCCTATGATGCTCTGTTTTTTGAATTTTACTTCTCTTTAATTATCATGTTGGATGCTTGGAAAAGTCTCCTAGCCGAGTGCAACTTCTATTTCCCAGTTGATGAGTTTAACATTCTTTTGTGTTGAGTTTGTCTACTATATAGTATGTCTTTTGTTAAAATACCTATATGTCTGTTTTGTTTAAATAACTTTTCTTTTCCAGGATCTATCTCATGTAAATTTCTTACATGTCATCTTGTCTAATGTAAAATATTTATCCACTTATTACAGAAGGAGTCACAAAATATGGCAAAGGTGAACAACACTGTCAAAGAAAAAATTGTATCTCCAGCAGACATCATCAGGTATCTTCCTTTAACACAGGGAAACCTATCATTTTTTTCCATCTTTACAATTTCTAATGTCAAACACAACCTGTGTTTTGTCAGATCTGATACGAGGAAGCTTGGTTCTCAGTCTAAGCAAAGAACAGAGGATGATGCAGATGCAAATTTGGCTTCAAAGATTATACGCAACAAACAGTACAAAACTGCTACTCAGGCAGATGATGAGTATGACTATGATGACATTCTTGATACAAGAGAAAGACAGAAGAAGACAAACTTGAAACAACAGATGGGTAAGAATAGTCCAATGAAAGTTCAAAAGCGCATCATAACTCAGCAAGAGCGTTGCCAGCTCTGTTTTGAGAATCCTTCAAGACCAAAGCATCTAACAATCTCAATTGCAAATTTCACTTACTTAATGCTGCCTTCATGGGAACCAGTTGTGGCTGGGCACTGCTATATTTTGCCAATGCAGGTACAGTTATCATGCAGCTGATTCCGTTTTGATACCATCGATTGGCATATTTTTATAGTTTCTTCTATTATTATCTTGTTGAGGGAGAGAAATGATAAATGATTTAAACAGTTCATTTTTTCTTTACAGCATGAAGCATCAACTAGAAATCTTGATGATAACGAGTGGGAGGAGCTTCGCAACTTCAAAAAATGTCTCCTGAGGATGTATGCAGAAGAGGGCAAGGATGTAATTTTTCTAGAAACTGCAACGGGCCTTGCACAGCAGCGTCGTCATTGCCTGGTTGAATGCATTCCTTTGCTCTATGATATTGCAAAGGAAGCACCACTTTATTTCAAGAAGGTTAGTCTGTGCTGTTTTCTAACAAGCATCTTACATCACGATTGGGCCTTTTGATAACATATTCTTAAATGATAAGCATTCCAAATTGCTGATTCTCCTTGAATCTTGATTTGGATTAAAGCTTTAGACAAATGACAATATGTATAACTTTTCAGCTAAGGAATGGGGGTATATAGGGGGTTAAATGTATATGTAATAGGGGTCTGCCTAATAAGGGGCTCACATGTGCAGCCAGTAAGAATAGGTATACAGAGAGGTCAATATAGTCATTATCGGGGACATGGACATATGATTTGGTTATATATCTACTTGGGTTATTTGGAGGAGGTTCTCCTAATCAATGAGGAGTTATTGTGTAATTCACTTCTATTATCATATTGGAGCTGTGCTCCATGCTCATATCTGGTGTACATTGTGTTTATGCTGGTTTCTTATGCTATTTTGTGTTCTGGGATCATAACAAATTAGTTGTCAAGTATAGTAGATAATTTGCTGCTCATAATTAGCTTTCTATGTGTTTGTATGCCATCTCTTGCATTGGGACATGGGCACACTTAGTTTGAGTTCCCTTTTGTTTGCACATTATTAGCTTTGTAATTATTATCCTTTGCCAATTTGATGATAGCCTTTACCTGGTTGAATTTGTTTATTGATCGATATGTTCCATCTCAACTTTTGTCTTTGTTTTAAGTTGGTCTGTAGGAAATGATTATTGGCAAATGAAACGATATGCTAGGGAACATAGCAAAACTTCTAGCTGGCAATGATTTGCCAAATTTCTTAACAAGTCATTGTCCTTTACTTTGCTTGATTTTTGATATAACTTAAAATGGCATTCTTAATGGCTGAACATGTGAATTTTCCCTCATGCAGGCAATTGATGAAGCTGAATCAGAATGGAGTCAGCACAATGCTAAGAAGTTGATTGATACTAGCATTAAGGGTTTGCGAGGTTCCATTCCAAAAAATTTTCCCTATTTTCATGTGGAATTTGGCATGCAGAAGGGTTTTGTTCATGTGATTGATGATGAAAAAAATTTCAAAAATCAATTTGGTCTCAATGTGATTAGGGGTATGCTACAGCTACACGAAGAAGATATGTATAGGCATAGACAACGGGAATCATTAGAAATGCAACGCAAAGCTGTGTCAGACTTTGGAAGAAAATGGGAACCCTATGACTGGACAAAGATGCTGGATTAACTGTATTTCTTCTAAATGGGTCATTGTAAGCCAGATATAATTGTTGATTCAATACATATTGCACTGTAAGATGATGGTTTACTTGGAATTGATATTCCATGATTCTCTTGGAATCTATATTCTATAAAACATACCTAGAATGGTTTGTCTATTAATATTCTAAAAATTTACTCATTTTGATAACTGCAATGGATTTTAATTGGCTTTTGCTGTAGAATATTAATTCGTTGAGATTCTAGAATACATTTGCATGCATGTTTGTACATATGGGGAAGAAAGATACAAATCCAATAACGTGTTAATTTATTTCAGAATATTTATTCTCCATAGTCTGTGATTTTGGTTAGCTTCCTTTTAGTTTCCTTTTGTCTTCATAGTGACATCTGAATTTATCTTTAACTGTTGGTGCATCTTAGGAACCTCCATAAAATATTGGTTATCTGTTAGTCATGGCCCATGGGGTTAGGAACTCTTGGTGTAATGAGTAGCATACAAGAAATCCAATGCCTAAAACATCCCTTCATGTAGTTCCTTTATGATGGCAAACTAAGATGAAAGAAATCTGAATCAATGGCACGAGGAGACTCTTCTATAAATCTCTACTATGATGCTAGTTTTGCTTTCTTTTAAGGCTTATATTAATTGTGAGGATACGGTATCTTGCCTTTTTTGGCAGCAGTGAATGTTAATTAGAAAACTACCTTGTTTCACCTGAATGAAGTCTGATCAGTAACCCAAAAGTTTGTAATATCGATTAGTTTGTATTGTGCAGTGATATTTTTGTGATTTTAAGACTAAATGTAGATAAGGGTCTCATTTCTTATCAAAAAGGTACATGGGCATTGCTCGACTTGAAGGTAAGGTTCTATATAGTTATTTCATAGAAAATGTTATTTACTATGTTTTTCAGCTTCATTTTTTAGAGCATGTGGCTGTATATTATGCATGTACTACATTTGCAGATAGTTTTTATAAAGATAATTATGCAAGCTATTGTATTTGATGTATGTACTGCATTTAGATTGGTAGCTTTGCAGGTAGTCTTCTATTTGTTTGCAGGGATACAGTGGTTTAATCAAGGGGCAATATAGAGGTAAAATACTGTCACAAAATCCATTAAAAATTAAAAAAACCAACCACTCAAGACAAGAGCGAAAAACTTGCCAATTTCCATCATGCAACAAGCTTGTAATACAAACGCTAATCTCCAACATTAAATATAGCTACACTTACTGTGTTACCAGCCATATTAAAATTCATGGTTCCATACTATAAAACAAAATTAGTATTTCCCTCTCATGTTTTGTAGAGTGACATTACCTTATAAACCATCCTGAATGCCTTTGCAAAAGAGCCCATCTCAAGAAAATTGTTTTTAATTAAACGAATCAATGTATGCAATATAGAGACTAGAAGTGCAATGCAGAACAATAGAGTCGGCACGACTTTGTTCAGGACATGCTTAAAAGAAAATCAAAAGCATGTTCCAGGCTGAGAATTTCCTCTTGCAGTAAAAGATAGTCATGTCGTTGAAGATTGTCCCAAGGGACATACAAATTCTATGATTGGAGTTCAGTTTTGTTGAGTTGTGCCTACATACAACATAGCATCCTGCAAATTTTGTGCAATCTAAGACATTCAATTTATAAGAGGAATTATTTCTGAAAATGCTACAGTTTTGAAGCTTTACATCTTGTAGACATAATCATTTAACTAAGAGAGGAGGAAATATTAATATGGAGATAAATCCATCAATTATGTTCTTAATTACTCAACTTCCTGTGGATAGGTTTTAAAATCGCCAGCACCACTCCACCGGTCTGTGCTTTAATAAACATCTAGTGATATATAATACAGGACACTGTTTAAAAGAGAATAGCTTTTTCATGTTCATTCTACTTGAAATTTACATTTCAGGCAGTTCTGTCAGAAGTAGAACAAGGAAGTTGGATCAAATTTGGTAATTAGAAAATAGGATTGAGTTCAATAACTCTACAAATGTTAAGGTTAATATAATATTTTAAGTGATCTGTTGCTCTTCACAACATCTAGAATTACATCCAAATGTGTATGCATGGAAATTTCTGTACATCATTTACCATATCATGGAAAAGACAATGACACTGAAATAAGGAGTCACGAGAAGCGAATAAACAAGACTTCTTTACTATAAGTTCTAGAAAACTTAAGTAGAAGTTTTTATAGGTTATTGCTCTTCAACCGTGGAATAACAAGGAAGAATACCCACATGGTGCACGATTCTTGGAATGGAAACACATAAAATAGACTAAATAAATAACTTAGGGCATGGCCTAGATAAGAGAGCGCTCAAGAGATAGCAGCTCTATAGTCATTTTATTAGACTTGAGACGAAACTTATTTTGGATTCAGCAGTAATGGGCATGGTTTATAGGTTAAAAAAGGATTGCTGATACACCTGAGTGATAGCGATCTCCTAATTGGGTAAGAGGCCAAGCTGAGCATGAGAAAGAGGAATAACACTGAGGATCTCTACGACCTCTGTGTTGATATTGCTATTTTCCTCTGAAGTAGGGAATTGTTTGAGTCTGCCCACTAAGATGCCATTGACAATGGAGGTCTTATGCTTCAAGGCATGTAATATAGGTTTCACATAGGCAGTCTGACTTATCTCATATATAGACTTCCCCATTATACCTTCTCGAGGTCTATTGCAGAAGTTGAGTTTGAATTCTCTATCCATTATGCATGAAAAAAAATCCGAATGGAGAGAGGAGGGCTGCGGAAAAAAGGAGTGGAAAAGAGTTTTGGGGGAGGAGACATTGGAAAAATGTAGCCAAGCCCATGATAGACCAACCAGCATGAATGGAAGCTTGTAGCCTTGAGAAAAAACCAAGAAACCAAGGAGAACTCTGCTGAAACTTGAGATAACAGCCTGGACCTTCTAGGCTCATACTGAATAGCACGTGGAGTAGTTTCTGAGGTACTGGACATCAGAGACGGAGGTACTCCTTGTGTTGTGTGGGGCAAGTATGTGGGTGCCTATTGCTGTACACCAACAAATTATATACAGACTGACAATCTTATATACAGAGTGCTGAAACTGTGCATTCTTTCATTAAATAACTGTGCTGGTCCTGGTCCCTTTTTACTTGGTAACTGTGTCTACATAGTGTCCACTACAGGAAGTTTCAGTGCTTTCTATTGCTGTACACCAGCAAATTATATACAGTTTCAAATGGATCAGTCCTAGGCCCTTTATTTTTGTCCCCAGGTCCTATTTATCATTGGCAGGGTGAGTCAAATTTCCTCTTCAGACAAGTTTGGTACTGGTATCATTGGATATCTATAGACAGAATGTCCAAAAAATAACATGACTGTCCTATCATTGTCTATGATTTAACAAATTGTCTATCATTGCAGCTGCTATCCATGTTCCAATGCATTTGCTGCCTCATGAACCCAATTTGGGCAATTGTCACGAGCCAACCTAGTAATGTCGTAGCAGGATAATATATTCTTGTCATATGGATTGAAGGAGGGGGACGATTACATTTTCCTGTTTGGGCTGTTGGGCTTCAGCAATTTGAGTAGGTGGGGCTTGATTGGGCTAGAGGAGTCGATAATCACTAGGAGGTCTATGTAACGTCCCGGTTTGTCCCACTCGAATATTGTAAGTATTTTACTTCTGCATGTTAGAATTTAAGGGAAAACTAGAACAAAAATATTCTTTTAAATTTTAACAATACAGTAGATATAGATCAGTAATCAAAACAAAAAATTCTGAAGTAGATCAATCACAAAAATAGTACAATAGATCTGAGCATGTAGAAAACAATTCCAAGCTACATCTGAATATGAACAGATCTGATCATTAACAATAAAAAATAATTCTGAACATTAACATAAACAAATCTATTGAAATTAGTGCAGCTGCAAGAGCCATTCTCCGGGAGGATGGCATAAGACCCTAGCTGAGATCTAGGGCCCCCAGTACACTCCTCGGGTTGTTGGTTTGGGACCAAGTAGTTTGAGCCATGACAAAAGACCCTAGTGTGGGCCCCCAGTGTATTACTGGGGTTCTTGGTCAAGGACCAAACAATAAGTCCCTAGATGTGTTCTAGGGCCCTTGGATGCGTTCCAGGGAATCCTTGCTTGGTGCGACCTTCATTGTTTTCTTTTGCTAGTTGGGAACTTTTGTTTTAGTGTGATTTGTTGAGTTGGGATACCGCATATCTCTTCTTTTGTTGGGCAGACCCCTCCTAAGTGTGTCGCTGCCCTGTTCCAATATGCTGCTGCCCTCCTAAGGGTGCCGCTGTCCTGTTCTAGTGTGCCTCTGCCCTCCTAAGGGTGCCACTATCTTGTTCTAGTGTGCCGCTGCCCTCCTAAGGGTGTCGCTGCCCCTTTCTCTGCTGCTTCGTAGTGCCGCTGTTGTAGGTGCATGCTGCGGCCCTCCTCTTGCCTCATTCAAGGCTGTTGTTGGGTGCCATAAGGCTGCCACTTCTGTCCTCTCTTGTTGCTGACATCTTATAACTAGATCTGTGTAGGGTTTGACAAGCCCTAATTGGCTGTAGCATTTCAGTTTCAGTGTGGACAGTCCTGGTTGATTTGTTTTTATCTCTGTATCAACCCTATCATTTGTTTGCTTCAGCCCCGTGTCCTCCTTGGCAAGTCAGTCCACTCAGATCTTGGTGGAGGTCAAACC
>JZKD02S0809708.1:143137-159538 GCA_000966675.3 Picea glauca | reverse complement strand
CCAAATTCTTCTTCTGGGTGGTTATAACCACCTTTAATATATTCTGGGGCTGACTTCTTATTCTAGCTATTACAATTATGTTTTGACCAATCTGCAAAAGGGGATTTGGTCTTTTACAATAGCCGACATGATCAATCCGTAATAGGGGATTGATCTAATGAATAATACAAAAATAATAATTAGAATACACTTTGCAGTTACATTATTTCAACACTCCCCCTTAACAAGAAGGGTATTCTATAACAACATCAGGCGAGAGAAAGGACAACATCATCAACAACATCAGGTGGTTGAGAGGAAAACATCATCAATATCATCTTGGAACACTGACTAGCGTATCTATAAATCATCGAAAGTTTTTTCTCATCGGCAACATCGTCATTCTCAATGGAATGAAATCATCATCTGCATCAATATGGATTAGTATAAAACTAATACATCATCATCATAACACAAGGATGGTCACATCATCACAGCACGAGGATGGCTCATCATCATAGCACGAGGCTGACACACTACACAACAATTAAGTTGGAATCACAATACTAGACTGGCTTTACCTCACAAAAATTAAGCTGGAAGAACAGTACTAGGCTGACATATCTCAACACAACAATTAAGCTAGAATCACAGTACTAGACTGGATTTACATCACAACAATTAAGATGGAAGCACAGTACTAGGCTGGCATATCTCAACACAACAATTAAGCTGGAAGCACAGTACTAGACTGGATTTACGTCACAACAATTAAGATGGAAGCACAATACTAGGCTGGCATATCTCAACACAACAATTAAGATGGAAGCACAATACTAGACTATCTTTACGTCCCAACAATTAAGCTGGAAGCACAGTACTAGGCTGGCATATCTCAACAAAATAATTAAGCTGGAAGCACAGTACTAGATTAGCTTTACGTCACAACAATTAAGCTGGAAGCACAGTGCTAAGATGGCATATCTCAACACAACAATTAAGCTGGAAGAACAATACTAGACTGGCTTTACATCACAACCATTAAGATGGAAGCACAGTACTAGGCTAGCATATCTCAACACAACACTACTCCCCCTTTCGAGGGAGGTCCTTTTTGACTATACCAAGCTTATCTCGAAAGTGCTCAAACTTTACACGAGATAGAGGCTTGGTCAACACATCGGCAACCTGTTCATCCATGCTAACATATTGGAGCTTTATGGCTCCTCTCTGCACCATGTCACATATGTAATGATATTGGATCTCTATGTACTTTGACTTGTCACGAAATACATGATTCTCTGTCATCTTTATGCATCTCTGGTTGTCACATAGGATCGTGATTGCTTCCATATCTAGGTCAAATAGACCGGTCAACAACTTTCGAAGCCATATAGCTTCGCAATTGGCAGAACATGCAACAATGTATTCTGCTTCCGTTGTATTGAGAGCAATGCTGGATTGCTTCCTACTCTGCCATGAGATCATGGCTGATCCCAAATTGAAAAAACATCCTGAAGTGCTCTTTCTGTCAGAGACACTTCCAGCCCAATCTGAATCAATGTACCTACTCAGTGTGAAATCATGATCTCCATCATAGATGAGACCACAATATAATGTACCTTTAAGGTACCTCATCACATGTTTTGCAACAACTAGGTGAACATGTCTGGGTTATACCAGAAACTGACTCAAGGTGTTCACGACAAAACAAATATCTGGTCTAGTGTTCGTCAGGTACATCAACAATCCAATTATATGTCTATACAACGTGGCATCAATCAATTCCGACGAAGTGTCGACCAATAGCTTCAGCTTCGCTTCCATGGGTGTATTCATGGAATTGCACTCCAACATGTCGAATCTCTTTAGTATTTCGACTGCATACTTCCCTTGGTTAAGGAAGATTCTCTCTGGGATCTGTCATACCTCAAGACCTAAGAAATAATGTATTAGGCCAAGGTCTTTCATCTCAAATTCTGAAGCGAGCTTCTTCTTACATTCAATGATGAGCTTTTATTCTCCAGTTAAGGATAAGTCATCCACATACAACAACAATATCACCAGCTCATCGTTCATAACATTGAAGTATATGTTAGAGTTTGCTTTACTCTTGGTAAAGCCCAAGCTTGCCAAAAAACTGTCTATCCTGCCATGCCAAGCTCTAGGAGCTTGCTTCAATCCATATAGAGCCTTCTTCAACTTGCAGACATGAGTCTTCTTGTCTTCAACTTCAAATCGTTGAGGTTGCTCTATATACACTTCTTCTACGATGACACCATTTAGGAAAGCTGTCTTTACGTCCATCTGGTGCAACTTCCACTTCATCTTGGCTGTAAGGGCTATGATGGTTCTAATTGAAGTGTATCTGGCTACAAGAGTGAATGTCTCTTCATAGTCAATGCCTTCCTTTTGAGAAAATCCACGAGCGACAAACCTTGCTTTATACTTCTCAATACTTCCATAAACAACATTTATTATTTTGAAGAGCCATTTGGAAGATACCACATCCTTACTCTTCGGTCTAGGAACTATTTCCCATACATCATTCTTTATTATGGATTGGTATTCTTCTGTCATGGCACCTACCCATTCTTTCTTTTGAATGGATTCTTCAAAGCAGGTAGGCTCCTTCTCTAGGATATCACACATCAAATACATATAACTAGAGAATGGATTAGGTCTCTTTACCTGTCTCATGGTTCCTTCGGGAACACCATACTTCTCTCCATATTGAATAAGCTACCTAGCCCAAGTAGGCTTTCTCTTATGGGAGATCCTCATTTGAGGAGGTTCTTGAAATTCTACTATATCATGATCTTCTAGAATTTCCTCATCAGGAGAAGTTACGACTTCCCTCACTGGTTCTGCAGCTCTGGGAATCTCTCTCACTGATTTTGCAACTCTGGGAGCTATAGGTTCCTCTTCATATACTTCTTCAAGTTGGCATCTTCTTGATTTCTTGAGTGCTGCATCTTCATCAAAGGTCACATCCCTGCTGATGTCAATGTGATGGTGACCTGGTATATAAATCTTGAAGGCCTTGGAGACCTCACAATATCCCATAAAGATTCCTTTCTTTCCTGAGGGTTCTATCTTGTTTCTCTTCTCTTTCGGAATATGTATAAATACTGGGTAGCCAAATATTTTGAGATGGCTTACCTCTGGCTTCTTTCCGGTGAACATCTCTTCCAGGGTCTTGAACCCAAGTGCACTATGGGACAATCAGTTTTGTACATATACGACTATCATTGCTTCTTCTACCCATAAGCACATTGGAAGATCTTGATCATGGATCATGGTCTTCACTGCTTCCATTATCGTTCTGTTCTTTCTTTCTGCTACACCGTTTTGTTGAGGATTGTAGGGAGTGGTGAGCTCCCTCTTGATCCTGATATATTTGCAGAAGTTCACAAACACTTTTGAGGTGTATTCTCCTCCATTATCTGACCTGAGTATCTTGATCTTTATTTCAGAAAGATTCTCTATCAAGGCTTTGAATTACTTGAATTTACTGAACACTTCATCTTTTGATTTCAAAAAGTACACACAGATCTTACGAGAATAATCATCAATAAAAGATACATAGTATACATACCCACTGATGGAGGATGATGGAATTGGGCCACACACATATGAATGAGTGAGTTCTATGACTCCTTCTGCTTTGCTGTCTCTCTTCGGAAAAGGGTTCTTGATGTTCTTCCCTTGTGCACATCCATTGCACATGCCTTCATGGTCAACCTTGAGTTCTGGTAGACCTATGACTGCTTTTCATACGTATGGTAGTGCCTTATAGTTGATGTGGGTTAATATTCTATGCCAAAGTTCACATGGATTCTCAATGTCGTGGGTCATGGCTGCTTCTGAGTGACCCTTTAGCTTATACAAGCCACCTTCTTCTTTTCCAATGACAATTGCTTATTTTATGGTTTCTCCTTTAGCCCACATAAGAACTTCTCTATCTATAAAGGAAACTCTGAAGCCTTTATTTTCTAAAGCTGATATGGAGAGTAGGTTCTTTTTCAAACTTGGTACATAGAGTACATCCTTCATCTTCATTGAGTTCCTTGAGTTTAGCTTGTAGTTTGATTCTCTGACTCCCTTGATAGGGTATTGATAATCATCTCCAAGTGTCACTTTCTGAGAAAAATTCTTTTCTGAAATGCAAGAGAGAATATCTCTTTGACCTGTCATGTGCTTGGAGGCACCACTATTAATGAGACAAGTGTCCTCTCCAGGTGTTACTGATCCTTAGAGGGCCGAGATTAAGACATAGTATTTAATTTGTTCTCTTAACATCTTTGCGGGTGGTTCTTAATCTTCAACTGCATGGGCATGATGTCTCTTATTTTTCCTCTTGTATTCTTCTCATCTATCTGGACAATATCTTGCAATATGTCCCATCTTGTCACAATGGTAGCATTAGACAGATGAGTAATCTCTTTCCTTTCATTGTCCTTTCTCCTGGAATCTCTTTTTTTGAGATTTGTTTTGAGGGTGGGACTCTTTATGAGTTTCTTTATGGAAGTGAGACTTCTTTCTTCCTCCTTTAGTGTGAGTAGCTAGGGCTTGATCTTCATATCTTGCTAGTAAAGCCTCTCGGTTAGCTACTCTTTTTTCTTCTTGAATGCATTCTTCTCATAGACCGTCTAATTTTAGTTTCTCCGTTTTGGCACAAATCATTTGGATGAATGCATCCCAAGGTCTTGTGAGACCATTAAGGGTCGTCATTATGAGTTTTTCTTCGTCTATGGTATCTCCATTTGCTTCTAATTTTTCTTTGAATTCCGAGATTCTGGAGAAGTATTCTTGGATTGATTCTCCTCTCTGCATCCTTGTATTCTTGAGCTAAGTTCTTAGATTCATCTTCCGGTTTATGTTCTTTCCTTCATACAGTCTGTTTAGGGAACCAAACATTTCTTTTAGAGTCTTATTTGATGACACATAAGGAATCAGGTGATCTTTGATTGAATCTGCAATGATTCTTTTGGCCCTGATCATGTCCTTTTGGTGCTTTGCTTTGTTCGCAACATCGTCAGCCTCCAACACTTCTTCTTTGACGAATCTTGATAGTTCATTATCTTCAAGAATGAGTCCAATCCTATACTTCCAGGAACGAAAGTTTTCCACACCTTCCATCTTGTCAACAAGCTTAGTGCTTGCAAACATCTTTTATCTGGAGCTAGGAGAATGTCCAAAAATGAAAATTCTCAAAATTAAATTCTGAACTTACCAGGAGGTGCGCTTGGCTGAGGTGAGTAGCCTGGTGTGTTTGGATCTGAGAAAATCCAGCTTTTACCCCTCCAAAATTGATCTTTGGATTTCTAGACTGGTGCTTCTGGTTTTCTGGTACCTCTGTTACTCTGGTACTTTTGGTACTTTGGTTTTCTGGTACTTTGTGAAACTAGGGTTTCAGTTTCCGGGAGATCTAGTCACTGAAAAGTTGCACCGAGGATGCCAAAGTGATCCTTGAGGAAGGGTGCACTTTTCTAGATGGTTTTAGGGATGAAATACTTCATCAATAAAAAACCCTAATTTGCATGTATGACAACAGTGACATTTTTCACTTTCTCTTGTGAAAGATGCTCTCTTCAGCTTAGCTCTGAAACCATGTTAAGGTTTAAGATATTATTAGAGTTATTTTCATTTCACTAGATAAAAATAGCATAAGATAGGATAATAAATACACAATCACAAGAGACACATCATTTATCCCGGGAAACCCTCATGGGGGAGAAAACCCAACAAAACTTCCTTATTATAGATAGCCAATACAATGCCAAGAGATAACTCAAAAAAATGCAAAAAGTCCTCTCCTAAGAATGTGCCTCTCTCTCTCTCTCTCTCTCTCTCTCTCTCTTCTCCAACTCCAGCTCCAAAACTTGCTTCTCAATGAACAAGTGAATGTGTGTCTAAATGAGGTGCTAGCCTCCTTATTTATACAACTCTGGCACGTGTGGACGAAGGTCTCTCTTCACTGGAAGGCCGAATTCTTCTTCTAGGTGGTTATAACCACCTTTAATATATTCTGGGGCCAACTTCTTATTCTTCCTATTACAATTATGTTTTGACCAATCTGCAAAAGGGGATTTAGTCTTTTACAATAGTTGACATGATCAATCCACAATAGAGGATTGATCTAATGAATAATACAACAATAATAATTAGAATACACTTTGCAGTTACATTATTTCAATAAAACATGCATTCACTGATCATATCATGGACACACAGGTCAAGGGCACTCACCAGTAGAGGATCCAACTTTATCGGGTTATCAAAGCAGGGCAACTCTTGCACCAAGGCAAGTGGCTCACCTGGGGCCAAATTCAACATAAATTTCCTCATCTGATGGGGGAAATAAATGCTATGAAGACCATTTATTCCTAATGGGGGAGGATAGATCTAGGTGTATATCAATGGCCACCCACCTATTCCAACTAGCTCCTCTTGGTAGTTTTTCAGTTTGGCAATTTTTTCCTAGTTTTCGGGTCTTGAACTTTCCAGGTCGTTTTGAGGCCCTAAAAATCATTTTTAGGGCTCGCCACAATCAAACTATAGATGAAGTTATATTTTGATGGCATAATGTGTAGTCCTCGGATATACCTTTCCATTTGGATATCATGCACTTAAAACAAAGATCGTATGCAAAATTTACAACCCTAGGAAGTTGATGTACTAACTTACCCCAACAGGCCCACATGACTTTTGGCGCTTCATCTCCTAGGGTTAGGTTTTTAGATGTCTAGGGTTTTGGCATTCATGTTTATTGTAAAAATTCTTTCAGAGCCTCATTGTAATCATCTTCTTGCGAATGAGCATGACCATCACATCTATTCTTAGAGATAAGCCACCACCATTCTAGCAAGCTTGTTTTCAATCTGCATTTTACAGTTTCAACATATTTCTTTATTGAATAGAAGCCAATTTTACTGTATCTCTATTATTTTTCCTTGTGTCTCTGTGTTAATAATAATAATAATAATCCGTGCTCATTTCATTCTTCTCATAAAATCCGGATCAAAGGAACATATGTCAAAGGATTCAATGTACTCTACAAGCCATTGAATCTTTCTTTCTATAGATGCAACCAAACTTGATCCCCAATTTGGAATGGATGAGGAACATGATACTTGTCATGTCGAGCCTTGTATTTTTCACTAACTCTTTGCAACCTTTGACAAATATTATCCTTGAACTATACAAATTTGTTGATTTTTCAGTATTCATACTTTGAGTTGGTTGAAATACTTAATCCACTGACTAAGTCGATATGCGATAAGGTTTGAAATTTAAAACTTGTTTCAAAAGAATATTTCTTTTGGAATTTTACTAAGCTCTCATCACATATTTTGAAATTATTATGGTTGTACATATGAAGCAATTGTGCCACCAAAAAATTAACAACCTAAGTTAGTCCATCTCTCCGAGGATGGGACACAATTGACATGGATAACCATTTGTCGTGTTGTAGTGAGAGTGTATTTTGAAAGATGCTAATAAATCTGGAGTCATGGTTGGTTATGATTATTCAAAGAAGAGTTGTGCTATTTGTTGAGTAGTCGTTGTATTCTTGTAAGGTACGAGAATAACCATTTTTGAGAATCCCTGAACAACTACCAAGATTTCATCATTATGGTTCTTGGTGAGAGGATATCTAGTTAATAAATCAATGGAGATGGATTCCCATGGTTGATTTGGAATAGGAAAGGGTGTGTACAAACCCTATTGATGGTTTGGTGGCTTAGTGATGGCACAAACCACATAGGTATTGATTTACTTGTTGACATCCAATTTGAGTAAGTTCTAATAGGAATAATTTTGTAGTTCTTTAAAAGTTTTATCTACTCTAAAGTGGACTATTGTCTTATTGTAGTGTGCATCCCAGATAAAATTTTGTTGATTCTCACCTTGAGGTAGAAAATGCTATTCTATATTGTAAAGCAAGTTTTCCTTCAAGTGAAAATCAATTGGCCTATCTGGAAATGTCGATATAATGATGAAAAATCAATTTCCTCTTCATATAGTGGAGGAAAAGTAATGGCGTCATAATGATGGATACTTGACATTGTAAGAATTGAAACAACTGGAGGTCGACTAAGGAAATTAGCAGTTGTGTTGGCTTTGCCTTGCATTTGCTTAGTTACCAATAGAAATTGTTGCAAGTAACTAATCCACTTCAGTGGTCTTGTTGTCTTCAACTTAGGCTGTGAAGGAGAAAACTATAGAGGCTCGTGGTCTATGTGAATGACCATTTCTTGGCATAAAATGTAGTGTCTCTATTGTTTATGTGCTTACACAATGGCATACAATTTTCTTTCGTAAGTTGAATACTTACAAATAGTTTTATTGAAAGTTATAGAATGGAATGCTACTGGGTGACCACCTTGAATTATTAATTGGGGAGAGTGAACATTGGCATTGCATGTAAATCTTGTTGTTTTTATGTTGTTTATTTGAATGCTATCTTTCCACCTATTTTCATCAACCAATTCATCAACCAAACAATGTTGTTGAATCCTAACACAAGTCTACGATAAAAAATTTCGAAGCCAAGGAAAATCCTTAGCTCATGGATGTCTCTTGGAATGGGCCAATAATTGATAAATTTGATTTTTTCTAGTTCAACTTGAATACCTATAAAACTAATTACATATCCTAAGTACTTGATACTCTTCATGGAAAAAGATAACTTCTCCAAGTTTATGAAAAGTTTATGTTGTCTAAGAGTGTTAAACACTTTCTAACACTATTGTAAATGATCTTCCCACAATTTGTGGTAAATCAATATGTCATCTAGGTAGAAAATGATACATTTCCCTGGAAAAGGTCGAATAACATCATCACTATATCTCATGAAAGTAGCAGGTGCATTTGTTAGACCAAAAGGCATCACTATCCATTCAAACAAATCTTCCTTGGTTTTGAAGTCAATTTCCAGATTTCTAATGACTTTATAGGGATTTGATAATATCCCAACTTGAGTTCAAGTTTGGTAAAGAACTTAGCATCATTTAAAAATCAAGTAAATCCTCTATTCTAGGAAAAAGATACCTATTGTTCATTGAATTTTTGTTGAGATTCTTGTAGTCGATGTACATAAGCCATGTCCCATGTTTCTTAGGAACTAAGATGATTGGACTACCACATGAAGAGGAACTAGGTCAAATATGTTCTTTGTTGGTTAGTTATTGTTGTCTATGGATTTATTCATTGTCTAAAACAAAGCATTTGTAAATAGATGCATTGGGTAATGAGGAACCTGGGACAAGATCTATGGAGTCTTTTACCTAGAAATTTAGTGGTATTCTATTTGGATATTTAAACACATGTTTGTATTCTTCAAGTACTCCATTGAATTGTTCCTAATGTAGTTGAGAGTTGTGTTCGGTGGAGAGTCAACCAATTGTTGTGATATTCTTGGAATATTGAGGTTTAATCATCAACAACATGAATTTCTAAGCATGGTTGATCAAAATTCTAGCTTGCTTAGCTGAAACCAACGACACTGTACACTTGGGTTGACATTTAGGAGTGCCATACCACTAAAAATTGATATTGGTATTCACCTTTTATGGTTGAGAATAATACTTCCATGTTTTTCCCATAAGTATGGTTTTCTAAATAGTACATCAATCATTCAAAGTGGTTATAGATCTCAAATCACTTCATTCTTAAAAGGATTGATAAAGTAGGCAAGATGGAATTATTGGGTGATTATGATTTCTTGTCCTTATTTCTTCCAATTGATGTTATAACATTGCATATATGGTAACAAGAACCACTGTATTCACAATGTATTCAAAGATTGTTTTTTTACTATCATTTTCCACAATAAGATGAAATGGGTTGTCTTTCACCCATATTTGTGTATGGAATAGTCTCTCTTTCCTCTTCATCGACATCAATGGAGTTTTCAATGGTTGTCGAGGATGGTGTAAGAAGAGTCTATGATTCCAGATTAGATTCCATGATAGATTTACCTCTATCATTAGTGTGATGTGTGGCTGAACACATGTCGGAAGTAGACATATGTGTGAAGAATGTCTTCTGAGCATTTCATTCAAAAGCATCATGCCAAGATAAACTATGTTAATCACACAATTTTTTTAGAGGAGGTTCACTATTTTGCTTTCCTTGAAAATGATCTTTCTTGAAATACCTCTTTCCACTGTCTCTTTTTTTCCAAGTAGACTATTTTGTTGTGCCAGAGCCAATGATGCACTGAGGTTTCTTATCATAAGGTTGACTAGTGGGTTTGTTCGAGAAGCATCCTTTCCACTTGAATTTCTCCTCAATATTTATAACGTAATGCAATGATTCTAAAAGAGTGTCAATAGTAAGGAATTCCATATTTTGTTGGATACAAGTAGATAAACCATTGATATACCTTTGAGAAAGTAACTTTTCTTCCTCCCTGATTCCAAGTTGATGCATTAGTTGGTGGAATTCATTAGTGTAACTCTGTACAATTTGATCTTTTTGATGTCCCATAGATTGTCCCCCTCATTATCATAAAGGGGGTGAACGTTGGGGCATGATGTGAAGGTGCATATTTCTACACCACTCTAGGCCTATGAACCGATTCTTGAGCTAGGGGGCTTCCCTCCACTGTCCTTGAGATGTATTCTATGGAGCTTGCATTGAATTTGTTGAAGAGGATGGTGATGCATTATGGTGGCCTATACAATTTTCAATAAACAAAAGACAAAGATGGTGATGTTTGTTTTTGGAGGGAGTCTAGGGAGAATGACCAAATGATATCAAGCACATGCTTAGTTGGCTCACCTCAAAGGAGAGTCTTAATCATAGCTACATCCTTAAAATATAAATGATAGAAGGGATGAGTATGTGATTAGGAGGAGGCCAACTAATACTTTCCTAACACACATTCATTAGAAAGAAAACCAAAAGGAGAAGGAAATAATAGATCCATTAGTACATTCAACACCACATGAGATAGAAAATAGATCCATTAGTTCATTCAACGCCATGTGAGACAAAAAATGTAGAGAGAGAAAACATAATAATATGCTTGAGTTTTGTTCATCAATCAATGGTAGAACTGTACGAGTCTTGATTTTAACTAACAAATTCAATAGTTTTTTTGATACAATAGAAGCCCCAAGGGTTGGGACTATAAAATCACATTCCTAGAGCAACCATTATTTAATACAACCAAGGAACTAGGGGTGGGGACTATAAAGCTTAGTATTGGGCATGATTGAATATCTTTACACAATATGCGACTCATGTAGTGTTTATAGAGCTAGAAGGAGAATGTGAAAAGGACAAAAGATGGCATCAATATTGCAGATCCCTCTATAACACCCTGATTTTGATCCCTAAAAATGTAATGTAATGTATATATGTGATTTAGGCTATGAGTCGAACAGTATGGCCAAGGCCCAAGAAATGTAAATTTTGTACATCAAAGTTATTACTAATAAAATACATGACCAACTATAGATGAGGAAGGACATGAACATGGGGGTCTATGATTTTGCGAGAGAGGAATGAAAGTGGCTTAAAAGGGGTCAAATCCAAAATATCAATATTTTATTCCTAATCCTAAGCTTTATATACTTTATGTTATCCTAAGTATTTGGAGCCTTAGGATGGTTTTCCAACTATGATACATAAGTTTCTTAGAAATTCATGTGGTGCATTATTAACATGAAAATATAATGCATGTATTTTGGTTATGCAAGGGAGATTCTGTCATTCTTCACGGGGAAGATGTTGTCTAAGAACCTAGGTGTGGTTTAAGTGAATTGTAGGGATGCTGTATTGAAATGATGGGTATTTTTTTCCATGAACCCATGAGAGAAATTGCAATCATGTGCCAAGGAAAATGATTCAATTAAGATAAGTAACTACAATTGAGAATCCTTGACGTTCCCAACATTGATATTTCTTGGTCATTTTGTACTGGATTCCTGTGAAGAAATGGAATAGAATAAGGGATTGCATGGAAGAGAAGGCAATTCCATTCCTTGGGTCATGTAGGATTAAGGGGAAAGAGAGCTAGTGTATCGAGATTATTGTAAGAGGGAACATACTATACATTTTGGGAATGGGTTGATGGAGAGGATTAGAACCAAGCATAGGGAATTCGTCCTTGTGGACTTATAGCCTCAGCTTGAGGGTGTCCTTTTGTATAAATATTATGTGCAACAGAACCTATGGTTGGGTGGAATTTACTTCATCTGCAACCAATAGGTGAAATAGTCCCGAAAGATAAGCGTATATGATGTTATGTGTAATTATGTTGAATTACTATTGTTATTTTATGAATGAATTGTTGTTATACTCATATGTATGAAACTGCAATGTTATGTTGTATGAAATAATTAAATTAACAACGTTATAATGAATAAAAAGGTATTAGAGAAAAATAATGAGACAGTGGGAAAGAATTTTGGAGTACCCCATTGCCCCAACAAGGGACATGGGTGGCTGGGTATGTTATACCCTCTAAGAAAACAATTGGTTAAAATTCCGGTAGCGTAACACTGAAAAACTCTTGATGATCCCTCCCTTTGTGCCACTTTATTATCTTATTCTTATAGACTCTATGTTTAAAGTGATTGGATGAATCCTGGAATTTTAGCAATGCTTGCTGGTCAAATCCTTGATTTTTAGGATGTAGTTGGACTGTCAGGTTGATCCTTTAATTCACGTTGTTGAAGTAAGAGAAGCTATATTGGGAAGAAACCTAAAAATGGTTACCCATCCACTTCTATCCCTTTCTAACCTTAATACCACTCCCCTTGAATATCGAGTTGATGGTCTTGATCATCTTGATGACCTCTAAGAGTGGTAGCTTAGTTGGCCATGGATGTTGCATTTATCCCAAACTCTTTGTGGTAGTTGCCCTCATTACTTTGTTGGTAATACTTCCAATCTTCCCTTTTACTCATAACTTCTAATACTCATCTAGATTTCGTGGTGGAGTGGCATCTTGATGGTAGGGAGCAACGCCGTATTTGAACATTTTTTATTCTCACTTGGACCCCTTTCTTCTTTGTAGAGTAATTTGATAGCCTTGACTAAATGCCCACTAAATATATTTATGAATTTTTTAATAGGGACATTGGAATCTTGTAGTTGGCTGCAAGAACTAGTGACGAGTCCCCTTAGATGAATCTTTGGAGTGGGAGACATGGAGGCCTATTATTTACTACAAATATTTGGATTCCCCTAGGTTGAATATTTTTCCAATTGAATGTGATCCATTGATCTGGATTGGTGGGTGTAACCTCCACCATAGATCTTACTTGGTGGTGCCACAATATTTTACACTAGCTGGGGAATCCCTCATTGATAATTTATGGACCCTTGATGTTGGGAAGTGGGTGAAATATTGACTGCTCATTATCCCTTGGGGATTTTCTTTTTTGATTTCCGATATTTCTTGTGGGGCCATTAATATTTCCTTGTGGGAGTGATATTAGCTATTCATGAAATTTTTTTGGGTCCCTTTTCCACAACGTCTTGTAAAATATTTTGAGCTGTTGATTTTCTTAGGTGGGAGAAATATTAATTGTTGATCTACCTTTCTTGGGGCTCTTCCGAGACATTGATATTTCTGTGTGGAAGTGATCTGGTCCATTTGTGGGTCCTTAGGATCTTTCCTTTTATTTCCTCCATACCTCTTGCGAAAGAATTTGGACAACTAATATGGTCTTGTGGGGTCAATCTCTACCCTTCATGGGGATTTATGTTGTTGGTCCCCTTTGATGGACTTGTCCCCATGGATACATTTAAGCCTTTGATTTTCCTTCATTCATGGATATAATCTCGATTGTTGATTCTACTTATGTTCAAAGCCCATGTAGAATCCTTGATTTGTGTGGGCCATAAATTATCCCACCCACCACTTAGGGCCTCTAAAAACTATCGGGATCTCATCCATTGATTTGCTTGGGGGTTTTGGAATATCTGTAGCTTAGAATCCACCTACAATGGAATTGTTAGGTCTTTAACCATATCCCACATGTGCATAAAAACTTAGGAAAAGTGGGTTTGGCCTTGGGCACTCTATAAGGACTCACTGTGAGATCATATGAACCTCCCCCCAAATGATAAAATAATGCATTTTGAGGGGAAATTCAGGGAGAGATATGCATAACCAAAGGGAAGTCACGAGAAATGAAAATTCAAGGTAGGGAGTCTTTTAGGTGACAACACTTTCAATTATCTTAATTACTTCCATATTTTATGTTGTTGTTCCATGTACTTGTGTGGATAAAATTCTTTCCTAACACGAACGACCAATTTCTTCCATGTATTGATGGGGTTTTCTAATTCATCTTGTTTAGTCAAAATATTTTACTAGTCATAGTGTACATAAGTCGACATTTTCAAGGATACTATGGTGATCATTCCAATGTCACAAAGCTTATTGATAGAAAGTAGGAGTTTAGATGCTATATCCAATTGTCTACAAATTTTGCGTCAAAATTTCCCTCTAGATTAGGGATGCCAAGGTTCATTTGAATCATAAAGGGACCAACCATGTTGAAAATGGTTCTTGTCGGGCACTAGTGAAAGTAGAACCCATGGCATTGGTAAGTCAAATAAGGATGTCATTGAAATGATCATAATTCTCATGTTTCCATTGAGCAAGCATTCATTCTATGAATTGTTCAGTCTCACCAGAAGTGTCCATGTTCTCTCTTTCATCTTCCATACCAAGTATAGGGATTTGTATAGATAAATATTCATAAATAGAAGGCAATATAAAGTTAGACAACTATGTCTTTGAGCGTGTCTAGAAAAACATAGAGCTTCTAACTATACATATAGTGTTCAACAATGATTATAGTGTTGTAATCTGATAAAGAGAAAATTATAAGAAATTGTGCTCTAATACTAATGATTCATGCCTAGGTGAAGATAGGGGACAACATAGTTGACTAAAGAAATTGAGCTCTGTTATGGAAAAAACATGTAAAAACTAGAATGTGCATGGAAACCAAATGCATAAACAACCAAAACGATTCAACTGAAATCAATATAAAATACCAATCACATGAAGACGTAAGCCACTAATTGATAATGGGGAAACCCAATGGTGAAAACTTTGATGTATTTATTGATGGACTTTGGAAGTTAGTGTTCAAAGTTTGTAAACTATAACTGCGAACATAGGTGAATTGAGTCATGGACTCGTAAACAATAACAAAGAGAGATAAATGGGCCATATAGGGCACAAATCCTTTCTCTTAGAGATTGCATGGATCTATACAAATTTTGAGCAATGCTTGGGTTCCTAACCCACTTTGTTTCAACAACAATGAATGTAGAATATCAATTAACTTTTTTCTAATGGTTGACTAAAAGAAGAGACAAATGTTGCCATGTTAATGTTGTTTTCCTAGGTGTCTATCAACTATTTAGAATCTAAATTAACATGTATGCTAAATGATCAAGTATCATTTGACATGTATGATGATCAATTCTTATCAAAGGATGTGTGAGTCGACCAAGGTTTCATTGGATGGTCAACTATGATCCAACCAAGAAATCCATGTGCACAATTTAATTTGAATAAAGTCTTAGGATGTCTAAATTGTGTTTCTTCGTAACTGGTGTGTTTTTTTCTTTAATTTTTATCAAGATGATAAATTTTTTTACATTCCACAACTAAATGGAAATAACCTTTCTAACATCTATATTATGGGTTCAAGGAAATTCTAACATACATGGTATTTTGACGAATGATTTCATGAATTCTTTATATAATGGTTACGTTTCATAATGGTTATTTTTTGTTATACTAACATTTACATTATACGTCGAATGTATGTTTACATTCATACATCTTATTATAGTATTTTAAATTGAAACAAAGTTATTGTTAAAATTAAGCAGTTGCAAGAGCCATTCTCCGGGAGGATGGAAAATACCCTAGCTGAGATCTAGGGCCCCCAGTACACTCCTGGGGTTCTTGGTCTGGGACCACGTAGTTAGATCCATGGAAAAAGACCCTAGTGAGGGCCCTGTAATCCCCGTTTTCTAGGGATAACTAGGAGATCATGTCTCGAGGCCCACAAGTCCTAGACATGGAGTACCGAGAGCAGGATTGACTTGAGGATGGCCCTGGAGGGACCATCCTTCTTCTTCTTCGCCAGACTTGTCCTGTCAGCAGCATCAGTTTCCATCACCATCGGCTTGGACTTGCATCAGAGAAAAGTCTTGCTCCATGAGGTAATTGGTCCAAGGTATCATGGTATGTGTCATGTTTGATCGTTACAACCTTCTTATATATGCATAAGGTTCCTTTCATTTCTGATAAATGCTTGGATCTTACACTAATCCACTTGACCATTATTGGGGGGATTAACGGGGTGACCTAGCAAGCTTGTATTCATGGGTTTTGGTTAGCCACCAGGGGGGATTTGCAGAGCCATC
>JZKD02S0809708.1:121396-143127 GCA_000966675.3 Picea glauca | reverse complement strand
AGTGTATTGCTGGGGTTCTTGGTCAAGGACCAAGAAATTTGATGATATAATTCCCTAGATGTGTTCTAGGGCCCTTGGATGTGGTCCAGGGAATCCTTGCTCGGTGCTTGGATTGACCCTTGGTGGATAAGACCCTAGTTGTGATCTAGGGCCCCCAGTTGTGTTCTGGGGTATCCTAGTATGGGACCAGGTAGTTTCTTGGTTAAGTACCAAGCCAAGATAATGTGTGACCCTCTTCTCTCATGGGATGGTCCATGAGATCTAGGAGTAGTTAAGAAGAAGAGAATGATCACATCACAAATATTCCTCTTATGTCGGGATGATAAAATATTATAAGTTATATCATGAGACTCTGTGGAAATTCTGCCATTAAAGAAGAACTGACTCTATTGATCTCGTCCTGAACTCCCCTTGCTTGAGTTACATCTCCCTTATTTTTTGAGTGGGTTTTTGATTTGACTTGTTATAATTTAAACATTTAATATTTTATTTTTAAATATTAATTGTTTATTTATTTTTTAGGTTTTAATATAACCATAAAGTTAGGGTTATTTTATTTAACCCTAACCTACCTACCAAACTATAAAAGAGAGACCTCTCCCCTCACTCTCTCATTCATTCTCCTTCCTCCAAACCGAGTCTTGGTCTAAGGTTTTTGTTGCGGCTCCTTCTTGTTTAGTTTGGTATAGTGGTTCAAACCTCTCCTTGGATCCATTCTCTTTGTGGTATAGGGTGCGACCCTCTCCTTGGATACATTCTATTGATGGTATAGGGTGCAACTCTCTCCATGGATCAATTCTGTTGCTGGTATAGTGGTGCAACCCTCTCCTTGGATCCATTCTCTTGTTGGTATAGGGTGAAAATCCCTTCTTGGATCTATTTTTCTTGTTGAGTTTGGGTGCGACCCTCTTCTCTTGCTGGGTATAGGCTGCAACCCCCTTTAGGACAGTTCCTCTTCTACTGTTTCTCCTTGCTGGTGGCGTCCCCCTTCTCTTCTTGTTGGTACCACCCCCTTTATTTGTTGCTAGTGTAACCTGTGCATGCTTCTTGCTGGTGCCACCTGTGTATGCTGTCTTTTCTCCTTGTTGGTGAAACCTATAGGCTTCCCTACCTTACAACATTTTGGTACCCTAATTTGGGTTTGATGAGGCAACCATAAAACTGCTATTTTGATGTAGCAGTTTCATATTTTTGGACATAATTGTTAAGGTTGTTAATGGCCTCCTTTTCAACCATTAGCTTGGATAGTAGTGTCCTGGTTTCAGTCCCCTTACCTGATGATTGGTATGATGGTTAGTTTTATGATATTTAACTAAATATTCTTCTTGGAAAAACTCTTCACAAGATCATAATGAGATTTACCCCCGAGGGTTTGATCCATGACCCTTAAAGATTTTTCTGAGCATACATAAAAGAGGACAACAACAGGAACATCAGGTAAATCTGTTCTTTGTTTTTGTTAAGGTAATACCTAGATCTATAGTGTGATTTCTGTTATAAATGGTTTACATCATAATTTTTTTTTGAATATCTTACTAATCCATAATTACAATAGAAAATAAAATTAAAATATTTTTTTGTTTCTAGCTATTCTATGATTTTCCCTTAAAATTGTAACATGGAATTGGAGCTTAGGGCATGAAAAGAGCTCAATTGTGGCATAATTTTGAGCCTACGTAGATCCACACTTAAGGGTTTGTTTTGCAGATAAACAATAAGCTTTTTTTTATATCAGATCTTGTTTTCAGTATGGATTCATCTTCAGTCAAAGCAGAAGCTAGGCTTGAAAGGGGCTTCAAACTTCAATGCCTAGAAGGCTAGGGTTTTTAATATTATAGAAGAAGGTGACTTGAATGAGATGGTTACTAAGGTGATGGAATAACCCACTTCAAATGTAGGAAGAACAACCTATAAGAAGAGGTAGTCCAAATCCAAGAGGGTCATTTTTGACTCAGTTAAAGATAACATGATTCCTCTTATTTATCATATAAGGAAAACTAAGGAATGATTTGATGACCTAGCGAATCTATATGAAAATAAGGCCCCAAATTATAAGAGGAATTTAAAGAAAAAACTACGTACATTAAATATGAGAAAGGATGAAACCATCTCTTCCTTCTTTTCCAAAATTTCGCAAACAAGAGATCAGCTTGCAACAATTCAAGTTGCAGTAGATGATCTTGACCTTGTACAAACAACAATAGATGGTATTCCTGAATCATGGGAGACATTTCTCTCATCAGTAAATGGAAGAGAAGTTCAACCCAACTTCAAGAGATTATGGCATGATTTCTTGGAAGAAGAGGGTAGAATTAAAAGCAGAAATGAACCCTCAAAGGTGAAAGACCATGCTCTTTCAGTCAAAGCTAAGAAATGGAAGAGGTTTCCTCAGCACAAAGGAAAAGTTAAGAAACCTCAAGGTAATCACTCTCACTCTCACTCTCATTTATCTAAAGTAATATTCTTTAACTATAACAAGCTAGGTCATTATGAAAAAGATTGCATGAACCCTCCTTCACAACAGAAAAGGAAAGACACGTTCCATGCTTCAATTGCAATCGAGGAAGAAGAGCCTCAAAGAAATAGAACCAGAGATGCTACTAAAGAACAATAACATCAAGAGAAAGTTATATTGTTTCATCTCTCTCCAGTACTGTCACCAAATCAGAATAAATTTGGTTAGTGGACAACCGAGCATCCAAGCACATGACAGGCTTCAAACAAAACCTTGTGAACTATCGAGATAAGAAGTTCAATGTGAAGGTAGAATTGGGTGATGATGGAACTTATTCCATCAAAGGAATTGGATCAACATCCTTCCAGCTTCAGTCAAGTAATGTATTTCGTATTGAAGAAATTATTTATGTTCTTGTATTAAAGAAAAATATTATCTCAATTGCAGTTCTAGAAAGCAAAGGGTACTCAATAGCCTTCTCCAAAGGAAAGGCCCTTATGTGGCCCTAAAATGAAAGTATGAGCTCAACCATGACAATCAGAGCCCAAGAAGGTGGAATTTACAAAGTCATTGGTCAAGTTATTCAAGTATTAACTCACGAGATGATCAACCCCTATGAACTATGGCACAAAAGGTTTGGACATCTCAACTATAATGCTCTCAGGTTTGCAAAATATGGTAACAAGTATGCCAATTTTTTCTTTTGAGAATGATAGTATTTGTATAGGCTCTTGTTGTGGGTGGGAAATCCCTCCTATAGACTAGCATTAAGGGTTTTATCATGCATGCAGAAATGATCTAAAGTCTCCTACTTTTTACCAACATCCCAATCATAAACCCCATTATTCATATGCAAATACAAGGTTAAAGAGATCCAGTTACTATACCTTAGTTTCCATGTTTGATGTCGATCCATTTAATTCTTGGTTGCTCCTTGACTTCAAATCTACTCCGAACGTTGAACCGCATTCATAAAAACAAACAAAGAACTCCACATGAATATGATCTATAATCTAATGGGTTAGAGATTCTGTCAAAATATAATCAAATTTAAATATTGACAATCTCATATGGCGGGATGGGAAAAGTAATTCTTTTATTAATCTCACAAGAGTGACCTTACAATAGTGAGATTGACCACTGCTCCTCGAATCTGGTCCTTGGATCCTCTTCAATTGTGCTCCAACTGCTTCTGTATATGCTTCTCTTCACACAATAGTTGCAAAAGGGTGGGGCAAGGGGAATACTAAATCGGGTATTGTTTCTTTGCTATGATTTTCCTTCTTCCAAATGGGACCCATACCCTGTGTTTTATAGGCTAGAAAGGGATAGGTATTTGGTCGAGTGACCGACTATGGGCGGTCAGTCGATTTAGTTAACTTACCCAAAACTATGTGTTCCATCTGAAACTTTCCATTTTTTGTGCTTTTTAGGTATATGAAGGCTGTAGTGGGTCAGCCAGTGTACAAATGCATGCAGTAGTGGATCAGGGTGCGTATGCCTTCAAAAAGAGTGTTTTTTAAGAAGCTTTTCAGTAGTGTCTTGACAAAGAAGGAAAATGAGATGGCATGATGCCAGGTAAGCATGTTTGGTGCATTTTAGGGTTATAAGAGATGCCCCCTAATGTGTGAAGTCAGAAGAGCATCTGATGGCCAAAATGCATTATCAATCTTCACCAACATACCAAACAAGTGATCCCAGGAACCAGAATTCGGGAGCAGTGGCCGATCTCACTATTGTAAGGTTACTCTTGTGATATTAATAAAAGAAGTACTTTTCCCATCCCGCCATATGAGATTGTCAATATTTAAATTTGATTATATTTTGATAGAATATCTAACCCATTAGTTTATAGATTATATGCATGTGGAATTATTTGTTTGTCTTTTATGAATGCATGTTAGCGTTGGGAGGAGAGTTGCAGTCAAGGAGTGACCAAGCGTTAAAGGGATCGACATCAAACACATAAACTAAGGTACAATAACTTGATCTGTTTAACCTTGTATTTGCAGATGAATAATGGGGTTTATGATTGGGATGTTGGTAAAAAGTAGGAGACTTTAGGTCATTTCTGCATGCATGATAAAACCCTTAATGCTAGTCCTTAGGAGGGATTTCCCACCCACAATAGTTTTTCTCTTGGTAAAAATACAAAGAAATCTTACCCTCACAGTAATAGAAAAACTAATGGTATTTTAGATCTTATTCATTCTGATCTTTGTGTACCTATGACTGCTCTGTCCATGAATGGTTGTCTTTATTATATCATTTTTATTGATGATTTTTCTCGTAAAACCTGGATTTATTTTCTGAAAACTAAAGATGAATATTTCAGTAAATTTCAAGATTTTAAGAAAAAATGTTGAGAATCAAATAGGAAGACATATTTGTGTTTTCAGAAAAGAAAATGGAAAATATTTTGACTCCCACAAGTATGATGATCTCTATCAGGATTCTGGGATTAAGAGGGAGCTGACTGTGCCTTATAATCCCCAGTAGAATGGGGTTGCAGAAAGAAAGAACAAGACAATTTGTGAAGCAACCAGAGCCATGATGTATGATAAAAATCTTCCATTGTCTCTTTGGGAAGAAGCTACAAGTACTACAGTATATATTCAGAACACGTGTCCTCATAAATCCTTGGAAGAGAAAACTCCTGAAGAAGTAGTCACAGTTAAGAAACCTTCAGTTGATCATTTGAGAATTTTTGGTAGTCCTATCTACATTCATGTACCAAAAGAAAATAAGACTAAGATAGAGCCCTCTGGAAAGAAAGGGATTTTTGTGGGGTACAGTGAGACCTCAAAAACATATCAAATCTATGTACCAGGAAAAGGTACATAGAGGTCAATAGAGATGTGAAATTCCACAAGGAAGTCACTTTTCATCGTTCCACAGAACATCCATGTGACACAGAGGAGCATGAAGCTCCATCTCCAGAATATTTAGATTCACAACTTTCAGATGAGCAAAGGGAGGAGTCTAGAGAGCCTTTAGTGGATCCCATAAGGGATTCTGTTGAGTTTTCCCTAGAGAAACCTCTTGTCAAAAGGAAGCCAACATGGTGCCGTGAAGTTTTAAAGGAAGGAAAAAAACATGCAACAACTAAATGTACCTTTAGAGAAAGCAATAAGCCAAATAAATACTCATGTTTGATAGCTCAGTTGAATTTTGTGATTTCCTCAGAACCTTCCATATTTGATGAGGCTGCCAAAAATAAAGTGTGGAAGGATGCCAAGATAGAAGAGTACGAGTCAATATTTAAGAATGATGTATGGGAAGTGGCCCCAAGAACTCAAGGAAAATAAATAGTAACCTCTAAATGGATTTACAAAACAAAGGATACAACAGATGGCAGTGTTGAAAAATTAAAAGCTAGATTTGCTGCTCGTGGCTTCTCTCAGAAAGATGGAATTGATTATGGATATATCTTTTCTCTTGTTTCCAGGTATACCTCTATTATAATCATCAACTCCCTTGCTTTAGTATTTAATTGGAAACTTTGCCAAATGGATGTTAAGACTTCCTTTCTTAATGGTGAAGTTGAGCAAGAGGTTTATATCTAGCAACTTGAGGGTTTCGTGATACATGGAAAATAATCCCATGTATGCAAACTCAAGAAAGCCTTGTATGGATTGAAACAAGCTCTGAGAGCTTGGTATGGAAGAATTTACAGTTTTCTTCAGAGTCTTGGGTTCTCCAAGAGTATAGCAGACCCTAATATTTATATAAATATTGTGAAGAATCATCCTATTATCTTGGTTTTATATGTGGATGATTTGTTCCTTACTGGAGAGGAACATATGATAGCTCAGAATAAGAGGGAGCTATCAACAAAGTTTTAAATGAAGGACATAGGTCTTATGCATTACTTTCTTGGCTTAGAGGTGTGGCATAAACCTGGTGAGATCTTTCTCTCACAAATAAGGTATGCAGTTGATGTGCTTCATAGATTTGGGATGTTGGACTGTAAGTCCATGAACACACCTATGATTTCTAACCTAAAGAAGTTACATGATCAAGCTACAGGTTCAGATCCATAAGAACCTATCGCATATCGTCAGGTTATTGGGTCCTTGATGTATCTAGTACACACCAAACTAGCCATTTGTTACGTAGTGAATACCATCATCCAGTTCACGTGTGAACCGAAACACATTCATATGGTTGCTACTAAGCATATTATCATATATGTCCGAGGAACTATAACCTATGGTCTCAGATACACTTTCAGTGGAGGTGTAATGCTTCATGGCTATACATATTCATATTGGATGGGCAGTACAGTGGACTGGAAGAGCACTTCCAGATATTGTTTCAGTCTGGGTTTAGCTATGATCTCCTGGTCCAGCAGGAAGCATGGATCCATAGTCCAAAGCACTGCAGAGGAAGAATACATTGCTGCAAGTGCTGCTAGTAGAGAAGTAGTGTGGCTCAGAAATCTACTCTCATATTTGTTCAGTGCTGAGTTGGTACCCACTGTAATTCATTGTGATAACCATAGCTATATAAATCTCTCTGAGAATCCCGTGTTTCATGACATATTGAAAAAAATTGAGATGAGATATCAATATGTTTAGGACATGGTGTAGAAGAAAATTATCAATATTCAATATGTTTTGATGACGAGACAAACTACAAATATTTTGACCAAGCCCTTGTCATTGAAAAAGTTTGTGTACTTTTGAGACAAGCTTGGTGTTGCTGAGAATGCCTCTCTTGCTGAGAGGGAGTGTTAAAATTAAGCAGCTGCAAGAGCCATTCTCCGGGAGGATGGAAAATACCCTAGATGAGATCTAGGGCCCCTAATACACTCCTAGGGTTTGTGGTCTGGGACCAAGCATTTAGAGCCATGGAAAAATACCCTAGTGTATTGTTGTGGTTCTTGTTCAAGGACCAAGTTGTTTGATGATATAAGTCCCTAGATGTGTTCTACGGCCCCTGGATGTGGTCCAGGGAATCCTTACTCACTGCTTGGATTGATCCTTGGTTGTGTACCTTGGTGGATAAGACCCTAGTTATGATCTAGGACCCCCAGTTGCATTCTGGGGTATCCTGGTCTGGGATGATCCATGAGACCCTCTTCTCTCCCAGGATGATCCATGAGACCTAGGAGAAGTTAAGAATAAGGGCATGATCACATCATCGAAATTCCTCTTATGCCGGGATAATAAAAGATTATAAGTTATATCACGAGACTCTGTGGACATTCTGCCATTAAAGAAGAACTGACCCCGTTGACCTTGTCCTGAACTCCCCTTGCTTGAGTTACGTCTCCCTTATTTGTTGAGTGGGTTTTTGATTTGACTTGTTATAATTTAAATATTTAATACTTTATTTTTAAATATTAATTAATTATTTATTTTATTAGGGTTTAATCTAACCCTAAAGTTAAAGTTATTTTATCTAACACTAACTTACATACAAAAATATAAAAGAGAGACCTCTCCCCTCACTCTCTCATTCATTCTCCTTCATCCAAACCAAGTCTTGGTCTGAGGTTTTTGCTGCGGTTCCTTCTTGTTTAGTCTGGTATAGTGGTACGACCCTCTCCTTGGATCCATTCTCTTGCTGGTATAGGGTACAACCCTCTCCTTGGATCCATTCTCTTGCTGGTATAGGGTGCGACTCTCTCCTTGGATCAATTCTCTTGATGGTATAGGGTACGACTACCTTCTTGGATCTATTTTTCTTGCTGAGTTTGGGTGTGGCCCTCTTCTCTTGTTGGGTATAGGCTGCGACCCCCTTTAGGAAAGTTCCTCTTCTACTCCCGCTCCTTGCTGGTGCTGTCCCCATTCTCTTCTTGATGGTACCCCCCCCTTCATTTGTTTCTAGTGTAACCTATGCATGTGTAATATACTAGATATAAAATGTATGCAAAATAGAAATAAAATGCTAGAAATGGAAGAATAACAAAAATATAACTAGAACATTCACCACAATAACAATGAAATGATATGAGAATAATAACATAAATAACACTTTGAATCTGAAAGCAATGTTCACGGGCCTCTTCGAGGGGGAAACCTCCAGTTGAGCATAGCTCTATTACAATGATATCCAAGTTAGGGTTCTCATACCCTCGACTCCTATTTATACTAAAAAGAAGCATCTAGAGGAAGATCCTTCTAGAAGTGGAAGCTTCTATTAGGTCTTCTTACATCCACCTTANAGTGTATTGCTGGGGTTCTTGGTCAAGGACCAAGAAATTTGATGATATAATTCCCTAGATGTGTTCTAGGGCCCTTGGATGTGGTCCAGGGAATCCTTGCTCGGTGCTTGGATTGACCCTTGGTGGATAAGACCCTAGTTGTGATCTAGGGCCCCCAGTTGTGTTCTGGGGTATCCTAGTATGGGACCAGGTAGTTTCTTGGTTAAGTACCAAGCCAAGATAATGTGTGACCCTCTTCTCTCATGGGATGGTCCATGAGATCTAGGAGTAGTTAAGAAGAAGAGAATGATCACATCACAAATATTCCTCTTATGTCGGGATGATAAAATATTATAAGTTATATCATGAGACTCTGTGGAAATTCTGCCATTAAAGAAGAACTGACTCTATTGATCTCGTCCTGAACTCCCCTTGCTTGAGTTACATCTCCCTTATTTTTTGAGTGGGTTTTTGATTTGACTTGTTATAATTTAAACATTTAATATTTTATTTTTAAATATTAATTGTTTATTTATTTTTTAGGTTTTAATATAACCATAAAGTTAGGGTTATTTTATTTAACCCTAACCTACCTACCAAACTATAAAAGAGAGACCTCTCCCCTCACTCTCTCATTCATTCTCCTTCCTCCAAACCGAGTCTTGGTCTAAGGTTTTTGTTGCGGCTCCTTCTTGTTTAGTTTGGTATAGTGGTTCAAACCTCTCCTTGGATCCATTCTCTTTGTGGTATAGGGTGCGACCCTCTCCTTGGATACATTCTATTGATGGTATAGGGTGCAACTCTCTCCATGGATCAATTCTGTTGCTGGTATAGTGGTGCAACCCTCTCCTTGGATCCATTCTCTTGTTGGTATAGGGTGAAAATCCCTTCTTGGATCTATTTTTCTTGTTGAGTTTGGGTGCGACCCTCTTCTCTTGCTGGGTATAGGCTGCAACCCCCTTTAGGACAGTTCCTCTTCTACTGTTTCTCCTTGCTGGTGGCGTCCCCCTTCTCTTCTTGTTGGTACCACCCCCTTTATTTGTTGCTAGTGTAACCTGTGCATGCTTCTTGCTGGTGCCACCTGTGTATGCTGTCTTTTCTCCTTGTTGGTGAAACCTATAGGCTTCCCTACCTTACAACATTTTGGTACCCTAATTTGGGTTTGATGAGGCAACCATAAAACTGCTATTTTGATGTAGCAGTTTCATATTTTTGGACATAATTGTTAAGGTTGTTAATGGCCTCCTTTTCAACCATTAGCTTGGATAGTAGTGTCCTGGTTTCAGTCCCCTTACCTGATGATTGGTATGATGGTTAGTTTTATGATATTTAACTAAATATTCTTCTTGGAAAAACTCTTCACAAGATCATAATGAGATTTACCCCCGAGGGTTTGATCCATGACCCTTAAAGATTTTTCTGAGCATACATAAAAGAGGACAACAACAGGAACATCAGGTAAATCTGTTCTTTGTTTTTGTTAAGGTAATACCTAGATCTATAGTGTGATTTCTGTTATAAATGGTTTACATCATAATTTTTTTTTGAATATCTTACTAATCCATAATTACAATAGAAAATAAAATTAAAATATTTTTTTGTTTCTAGCTATTCTATGATTTTCCCTTAAAATTGTAACATGGAATTGGAGCTTAGGGCATGAAAAGAGCTCAATTGTGGCATAATTTTGAGCCTACGTAGATCCACACTTAAGGGTTTGTTTTGCAGATAAACAATAAGCTTTTTTTTATATCAGATCTTGTTTTCAGTATGGATTCATCTTCAGTCAAAGCAGAAGCTAGGCTTGAAAGGGGCTTCAAACTTCAATGCCTAGAAGGCTAGGGTTTTTAATATTATAGAAGAAGGTGACTTGAATGAGATGGTTACTAAGGTGATGGAATAACCCACTTCAAATGTAGGAAGAACAACCTATAAGAAGAGGTAGTCCAAATCCAAGAGGGTCATTTTTGACTCAGTTAAAGATAACATGATTCCTCTTATTTATCATATAAGGAAAACTAAGGAATGATTTGATGACCTAGCGAATCTATATGAAAATAAGGCCCCAAATTATAAGAGGAATTTAAAGAAAAAACTACGTACATTAAATATGAGAAAGGATGAAACCATCTCTTCCTTCTTTTCCAAAATTTCGCAAACAAGAGATCAGCTTGCAACAATTCAAGTTGCAGTAGATGATCTTGACCTTGTACAAACAACAATAGATGGTATTCCTGAATCATGGGAGACATTTCTCTCATCAGTAAATGGAAGAGAAGTTCAACCCAACTTCAAGAGATTATGGCATGATTTCTTGGAAGAAGAGGGTAGAATTAAAAGCAGAAATGAACCCTCAAAGGTGAAAGACCATGCTCTTTCAGTCAAAGCTAAGAAATGGAAGAGGTTTCCTCAGCACAAAGGAAAAGTTAAGAAACCTCAAGGTAATCACTCTCACTCTCACTCTCATTTATCTAAAGTAATATGATTTAACTATAACAAGCTAGGTCATTATGAAAAAGACTGCATGAACCCTCCTTCACAACAGAAAAGGAAAGACACATTCCATGCTTCAGTTGCAACTGAGGAAGAAGAGCCTCAAAGAAATAGAACCAGAGATGCTACTAAAGAAAAATAACATCAAGAGAAAGTTATATTGTTTCATCTCTCTCCGGTACTGTCACCAAATCAGATAAATTTGGTTAGTGGACAACCGAGCATCCAAACACATGACAGGCTTCAAACAAAACCTTGTGAACTATCGAGATAAGAAGTTCAATGTGAAGGTAGAATTGGGTGATGATGGAACTTATGCCATCAAAGGAATTGGATCAAAATCCTTCCAACTTCAGTTAGGTAATGTATTTCATATTGAAGAAATTATTTATGTTCTTGTATTAAAGAAAAATATTATCTCAGTTACAGTTCTAGAAAACAAAGGGTACTCAATAGCCTTCTCCAAAGGAAAGGCCCTTATGTGGCCCTAAAATGAAAGTATGAGCTCAGCCATGACAATCAGAGCCCAAGAAGGTGGAATTTACAAAGTCATTGGTCAATTCATTCAAGCATTAACTCACGAGATGATCAACCCCTGCAAACTATGGCACAAAAAGTTTGTACATCTCAACTATAATGCTCTCCCAGGTTTGCAAAATATGGTAACAATTATGCTGATTTTTTCTTTTGAGAATGATAGTATTTATATAGGCTCTTGTTGTGGGTGGGAAATCCCTCCTACAGACTAGCATTAAGGGTTTTATCATGCATGCAGAAATGACCTAAAGTCTCCTACTTTTTACCAACATCCCAATCATAAACCCCATTATTCATATGCAAATACAAGGTTAAAGAGATCCAGTTACTGTACCTTAGTTTCCGTGTTTGATGTCGATCCATTTAATTCTTGGTTGCTCCTTGACTTCAAATCTACTCCGAACATTGAACCACATTCATAAAAACAAACAAAGAACTCCACATGCATATGATCTATAAACTAATGGGTTAGAGATTCTGTCAAAATATAATCAAATTTAAATATTGACAATCTCATATGGCGGGACGGGAAAAGTAATTCTTTTATTAATCTCACAAGAGTAACCTTACAATAGTGAGATTGGCCACTTCTCCTCGAATCTGGTCCTGGGATCCTCTTCAATTTTGCTCCAACTACTTCTATATATGCTTCTCTTCACACAATAGTTGCAAAAGGTTGGGGCAAGGGGAATACTAAATCGAGTATAGTTTCTTTGCTATGATTTTCCTTCTTCCAAATGGGACCCATACCCCTTGTTTTATAGGTTAGAAAGGGATAGGTATTTTGTCGAGTGACCGACTATGGGCGGTCAGTCGGTTTAGTTAACTTACCCAAAACTGTGTGTTCCATCTGTAACTTTCCATTTTTCATGCTTTTTAGGTATATGCAGGCTGTAGTGGGTCAGCCAACATACAAATGCGTGCAGTAGTGGATCAGGGTGTGTATGCCTTCAAAAAGAGTGTTTTTTAAGAATCTTTTCAGTAGTGGTTTGGCAAAGAAGGAAAATGAGATGGCCTGATGCTAGGTAAGCATGTTTGGTGCATTTTAGGGTTATAAGAGATGCCCCCTAATGTGTGAAGTTAGAAGAGCATCTGATGGATGAAATACATTATCAATCTTCACCAACATACCAAACAAGTGATCCCAAGAACCAGAATTCGGGAGTAGTGGTTGATCTCACTATTGTAAGGTTACTCTTGTGAGATTAATAAAAGAAGTACTTTTCCCATCCCGCCATATGAGATTGTCAATATTTAAATTTGATTATATTTTGATAGAATCTCTAATCCATTAGTTTATAGATCATATGTATGTGGAGTTCTTTGTTTGTCTTTTATGAATGCAGGTTAGCATTGGGAGGAGAGTTGCAGTCAAGGAGTGACCAAGCGTTAAAGGGATCGACATCAAACACATAAACTAAGGTACAATAACTTGATCTCTTTAACCTTGTATTTGCATATGAATAATGGGGTTTATGATTGGGATGTTGGTAAAAAGTAGGAGACTTTAGGTCATTTCTGCATGCATGATAAAACCCTTAATTCTAGTCCTTAGGAGGGATTTTCCACCCACAATAGCTGTTCTCTTGGTAAAAATACAAAGAAAACTTACCCTCACAGTAATAGAAAAACTAATGGTATTTTAGATCTTATTCATTCTGATCTTTGTGTACCTATGACTGCTCCGTCCATGAATGGTTGTCTTTATTATATCATTTTTATTGATGATTTTTCTCGTAAAACCTGGATTTATTTTTTGAAAACTAAAGATGAATCTTTCAGTAAATTTAAGTATTTTAAGAAAAAATGTTGAGAATCAAATAGGCAAACATATTCGTGTTTTCAGAAAAGGAAATGGAAAATATTTTGACTCCCACAAGTATGATTATCTCGATTGGGATTCTGGGATTAAGAGGGAGCTGACTGTGCCTTATAATCCCCAGTAGAATGGGGTTGCAGAAAGAAAGAACAAGACAATTTGTGAAGCAACCAGAGCCATGATGTATGATAAAAATCTTCCATTGTCTCTTTGGGAAGAAGCTACAAGTACTACAGTATATATTTAGAACACGTGTCCTCATAAATCCTTGGAAGAGAAAACTCCTGAAGAAGTATTCACAGTTAAGAAACCTTCAGTTGATCATTTGAGAATTTTTGGTAGTCCTATCTACATTCATGTACCAAAAGAATATAATACTAAGATAGATCCCTCTGGAAATAAAGGGACTTTTGTGGGGTACAGTGAGACCTCAAAAACATATCAAATCTATGTACCAGGAAAAGGTACATAGAGGTCAATAGAGATGTGAAATTCCATGAGGAAGTCACTTTTCATCGTTCCACAGAACATCCATGTGATACAGAGGAGCATGAAGCTCCATCTCCAAAATATTCAGATTCACAACTTTCAGATGAGCAAAGGGAGGAGTCCAGAGAGACTTCAATGGATCCCATAAGGGATTCTGTTGAGTTTTCCCTAGAGAAACCTCCTATCAAAAGGAAGCCAACATGGTGCCGTGAAGTTTTAAAGGAAGCAAAAAAGCATGCAACAACTAAAGGTACCTTTAGAGAAAGCAATAAGCCAAATAAATACTCATGTTTGATAGCTCAGTTGAATTTTGTGATTGACTCAGAACCTTCCATATTTGATGAGGCTGCCAAAAATAAAGTGTGGAAGGATGCCAAGATAGAAGAGTACGAGTCAATATTTAAGAATTATGTATGGGAAGTGGCCCCAAGAACTCAAGGAAAATCAATAGTAACCTCTAAATGGATTTACAAAACAAAGGATACAACAGATGACAGTGTTGAAAAATTAAAAGCTAGATTTGCTGCTCGTGGCTTCTCTCAGAAAGATGGAATTGATTATGGAGATATCTTTTCTCTTGTTTCCAGGTATACCTCTATTAGAATAATCAACTCCCTTGCTTCAGTATTTAATTGGAAAATTTTCCAAATGGATGTTAAGATTTCCTTTCTTAATGGTGAAGTTGAGCAAGAGGTTTATATCTAGCAACTTGAGGGTTTCGTGATACATGGAAAAGAATCCCATGTCTGCAAACTCAAGAAATCATTGTATGGATTGAAACAAGCTCCGAGAGCTTGGTATGGAAGAATTTACAATTTTCTTCAGAGTCTTGGGTTCTCCAAGAGTATACCAGACCCTAATATTTATATAAATATTGTGAAGAATCATCCTATTATATTGGTTTTATATGTGGATGATTTGTTCCTTACTGGAGAGGAACATATGATAGCTCAGAATAAGAGGGAGCTATCAAAATTTTTTTAAATGAAGGACATAGGTCTTATGCATTACTTTCTTGGCTTAGAGGTGTGGCATAAACCTGGTGAGGTCTTTCTCTCACAAATAAGGTATGCCGTTGATGTGCTTCGTAGATTTGGGATGCTGGACTGTAAGTCCATGAACACACCTATGATTTCTAACCTAAAGAAGTTACAAGATCAAGCTACAGGTTCAGATCCATAAGAACCTATCGCATATCGTTAGGTTATTGGGTCCTTGATGTATCTAGTACACACCAGACTAGCCATTTGTTACGTAGTGAATATCATTAGCCAGTTCATGTGTGAACCGAAACACATTCATATGGTTGCTGCTAAGCATATTATCATATATGTCCGAGGAACTATAAACTATGGTCTCAGATACACTTTCAGTGGAGGTGTAATGCTTCATGGCTATACATATTCATATTGGATGGGCAGTATAGTGGACTGGAAGAACACTTCCAGATATTGTTTCAGTCTGGGTTTAGCTATGATCTCCTGGTCTAGCAGGAAGCAGGGATCCATAGTCCAAAGCACTGTAGAGGAAGAATACATTGCTGCAAGTGCTGCTAGTAGAGAAGTAGTGTGGCTCAAAAATCTACTCTCATATTTGTTCAGTGCTGAGATGGAACCCACTGTAATTCATTGTGATAACTAGAGCTATATAAATCTCTCTGAGAATCCCATGTTTCATGACATATCGAAACAAATTGAGATGAGATATCAATATGTTAAGGACATGGTGTAGAAGAACATTATCAATATTCAATATGTTTCGACGACGGGACAAACTACAAATATTTTGACCAAGCCCCTGTCATTGAAAAAGTTTGTGTACTTTTGAGACAAGCTTGGTGTTGCTAAGAATGCCTCTCTTGTTGAGAGGGAGTGTTAAAATTAAGCAGCTGCAAGAGCCATTCTCCAGGAGGATGGAAAAGACCCTAGATGAGATCTAGGGCCCCTAATAAACTCCTAGGGTTCTTGGTCTGGGACCAAGCATTTAGAGCCATGGAAAAATACCCTAGTGTATTGTTGTGGTTCTTGTTCAAGGACCAAGTAGTTTGATGATATAAGTCCCTAGATGTGTTCTACGGCCCCTGGATGTGGTCCAGGGAATCCTTACTCACTGCTTGGATTGATCTTTGGTTGTGTACCTTGGTGGATAAGACCCTAGTTGTGATCTAGGACCCCTAGTTGCATTCTGGGGTATCCTGGTCTGGGATGATCCATGTGACCCTCTTCTCTCCTGGGATGATCCATGAGACCTAGGAGCAGTTAAGAAGAAGGGCATGATCACATCATCGAAATTCCTCTTATGCTGGGATAATAAAAGATTATAAGTTATATCATGAGACTCTGTGGACATTCTGCCATTAAAGAAGAACTGACCCCGTTGACCTTGTCCTGAACTCCCCTTGCTTGAGTTACGTGTCCCTTATTTGTTGAGTGGGTTTTTGATTTGACTTGTTATAATTTAAACATTTAATATTTTATTTTTAAATATTAATTTTTTAGTTATTTTATTAGGGTTTAATCTAACCCTAAAGTTAAAGTTATTTTATCTAACACTAACTTACATACAAAACTATAAAAGAGAGACCTCTCCCCTCACTCTCTCATTCATTCTCCTTCCTCCAAACCAAGTCTTGGTCTGAGGTTTTTGCTGTGGCTCCTTCTTGTTTAGTCTGGTATAGTGGTGTGACCCTCTCCTTGGATCCATTCTCTTGCTGGTATAGGGTGCAATCCTCTCCTTGGATCCATTCCCTTGCTGGTATAGGGTGCGACTCTCTCCTTGGATCAGTTCTCTTGCTGGTATACTAGTGCGACCCTCTCCTTGGATCCATTCTCTTGATAGTATAGGGTGTGACTACCTTCTTGGATCTATTTCTATTGTTGAGTTTGGGTGTGGCCCTCTTCTCTTGTTGGGTATAGGCTGCGACCCCCTTTAGGAAAGTTCCTCTTCTACTCCCACTCCTTGTTGGTGCTATCCCCATTCTCTTCTTGCTGGTACCTCCCCCTTCATTTGTTTCTAGTGTAACCTGTGCATGTGTAATATACCAGATATAAAATGTATGCAAAACAGAAATAAAATGCTAGAAATGGAAGAATAACAACAATATAACTAGAACATTCACCACAATAGCACTGAAATGATATGAGAATAATAACATAAATAACACTTTGAATCTGAAAGCAATGTTCATGGGCCTCTTCGAGGGGGAAACCTCCATTTGAGCAAAGTTCTACTACAATAATATCCAAGTTAGGGTTCTCATACCCTCGACTCCTATTTATACTAAAAAGAAGCATCTAGAGGAAGATCCTTCTAGAAGTGGAAGCTGCTATTAGGTCTTCTTACATCTGCCTTATTCTATTTTATTGAAAGGCCTTATTAATATTGACCTTTATTACATCCGAATATATTGTTCTACCTATGTGTGGGTTAGGACCCTAACATATATTCCCCCTTAAAAACATCCTTGTCCTCACGGCTTGAGATGAGGAAATTGTTGCAGAATGGTAGCTGGTTCCCAAGTGGCATCTGCTGGAGTTGTATATTTCCACTGGAATAGCACTTCCTTGATGGTTCTATGATGTAGGCGACGCTCACGCTGGTCCAAAACTGCTTCTGGATGTAGCCAAATGGATCCTTCTTTAGCTAACTCTGGAAGGTTGGTTTGAATTTGGAACTTAGCTCCAATCACCTTCTTTAAGAATGAACCATGAAAAACATGATGTAGCTTCGAATCACTGGGCAAAGATAATTGATAGGCTACTTGTCCCACATGCTTGAGAATGGTATAAAGACCATAAAATTTGGGCTCTAGCTTCTGAAAATGGTCGGCCTTGAGGGAATTTTTCTTGTAAGGTGGAGGGGGCATTAGACAAGCCAAAGGGAATGACCAAAAACTCATAGTGACCCTCATGAGTTCTAAAGGAAGTCTTGGGAATGTCTGCCTCTTTCATATTTATTTGGTGGTAGCCCGAACGAAGATCCAGTTTAGTGAAGAATTGGGCGCCACTCAATTCATCCAAGAGGTCATCAATGACAGGAATGGGGAATTTTTCTTTGATGGTAAGTTTGTTGAGGGCACGGAAGTTAGAACACATTAACCAAGAACCTTCTTTCTTCAGGACCATGACCACAAGAGAAGAATAGGGGCTTGTACTAGGGCAGATAATGCTTGCATTAAGAAGTTCCTAGACCATTTTCTCAATTTCATTTTTTTGGGAAAAGGGGTGTTGATATGGACGGATATTGGGAGGAAGGCTTCCAGGTACAAGGGGAATGGAATGATCATGAACACCACGGGAAGGAGGGAGTCCTTGGGGGGTGGAAAAGACCAATGGATGTTTAGAAAGAATGGCTTGGAGGTTTTGCAGGAATGAGGGTGTCTCTGTTGCTTGTATGGCATGGAGTTGGGCGATAACACCAGAATGACCTTTTTTGAGAATCTTTTCCATGCGATGGGAACTAATGATCTCAGGTGAACTGGCGGTGATGCCTTAGAACTTATATTGGTGGCCCTCCTGGTCGAATTGCATGGTTAAGTCTTTAAAATCCATGATAATGGGACCCAAAGTTCTTAGCCAGTCTACACCCAACACAATGTCACAACCTCCCATGTCGATAGCAAACATATGGGATTTCAGGTGGTAGTCACCAATTTGGATATGCACATTTTCACAACGCCCTCCACATTTCATGGAGCCACCATTGGCAGTCATGATTTGGAAATTATTGACGGCATGGATGTAGCAATGATTTTCTTGGGAAATGCAATGATGAATAACATTATTGGTGCTGCCACTATCAACCAAAATGATGAACTTCCGATGCTTGATGTAACCGATTAGCTTGAGGGTTTGGGGAGAGGAGAAGCCAGTGAGAGCATTGAGGGAAATGGCCAATTCTACTTTGGGAGGGTCTGAGGGAGGGTTTATGTCAGTGGATTCAGGTGACTCAAACACAAGGGGAGTTTTTACATCCTCTTCTGAAAATCCTTGGAGATGGCCATTAAAAGATTTTGTTCTTTACACTTGTGGCCTGTGAAATATTTGTCATCATAGTTATAATGAAGGCCTTTGAGTTGGTGTTCAACCATTTCGGCCCTGGTCATTTTTTGGATCTTTAGTGGAGCAGAGGGAGTAGTGGGATTTACTGGTTTAGGGCGAGGGATAAAGGAGGGTTTTCAGTTTTGAGAAGATACAACCTGTTGTGCTTCTTTAGCTATTTTAGTAGCCTCCACCCAACTCTGAGGCCGAGCCATGAGGACAGGGGCCCGAATCTCATCCTTGAGGCTGCTGATAAAACACTCTCAGAAAAAGGCATCAAACATGCCCTCTGTTCTAAAATCCAGGTGCTCAAAGGTAGCTATAAAGTATTCCACTGTTCCTAATTGCTTCAACTTTGTCAAATGGCCCAAATGGTTGGTGTCAGTGTCAAAGCGTTCATAAAGATCTGCCACAAAGTGTGTCCAAGCAATATACCCTTGACGAAAAGTTTTTCTCCATTTCCACCATTGCCAACGTTCTTGATCTAGATGGAGAACACCATACCGGAGTTTGGCCAAGTCATCTGTAATGACGTATAAAGAGAAATAATGTTCCATTTGGGTTACCCAACCAGTGGGGTCCCAACCATCAAATTTGGTCACATCCACCCACGGAAGGCATAGGTCACGTTGAAAGTGATGGTTCTGAAAGTTATGGGAATGAGGGGAATGGTCACCGTCAGTATGTGGAGGTGAGGAAGAGGAAGGGTTATCTATAGGGATATGTAGTTTGGTGCAGAGTGCCGAAAAGACTGATTCAAGCTGGGTGGTGAGGTCTTATTTGATTTCCTCCCTTGAGGATTGCATGGTTGTATTGATGGCGATAACATTGGCACTGAGTTGTTTCACTTCTTGTTGGGTCTTGATGAGATTAGATTGCGAGGTGTGGAAGCGAGCTTCCAAGTCTTAGATATGGGTATGAGCCATGAGGGTGGGGGAACTGAAAAGGGGTGGGTGGGGTCAAAAATTTTGCTGAAAAATGGTATGGATGAATGTGATAAGGGAAAATAGATGAATACAATGGAATAGGTCTCAAATAATGGTGAAAAAATTTCCAGACTTTTTTTTTTTTTTTACACTTGCAGAGTTAGACTCCGGTATGAAGAATACTGCAGAGAGGAAATGCCCAAATTATTAACTAGAAAGAAATGTGTATTTGCTTGGCAACCCGAACACAGTTACATGAAAATAGATCTTGTTTGTTTTAATTTGTTTATGTTTCTGTCCCCAAGGGTTACGTATTCAAGGGTTCTACAGACAATGGTTTTCCTTGTGCTATAGCTCTCTTATATACGTGCGAGGTCCAACAGTAGTACTCGACCCAATATCTTAGGGCACTAACTAAGGAGGATAGACTGTACCCTTAGCCGTACTACCCGACTACCCAGGTACTAGAGAGTATCTTCCCGAGTTCTGTTCTCAGTGACACTATAGAAGTTAGGCGGCCGATCGGTTTATCTAAAGAGGGCTTTTAGGTAATCTAGGTCGATCCGTACACAGGTGTTTTCTGATGCACTACCACTCGAAGGGGTACCAACAGGGGTTACAAGGGTGGCCAACAGATGTGCGCTTAAGTACCACTTGTATTTCCTGCGTGTATGAATCCCTCAACCACGGGTTTATGCGCGTAACGACAGATCTCTGTGGCTTAAAGACACCGTAATACATCTCTACCCTAAATTAAATTTAACCCACATTTTCTATCGAGGAAAGTGCTCTGATACCACTTGTAATATACCAGATATAAAATGTATGCAGAACAAAAATAAAATGCTAGAAATGGCAGAATAACAACAATATAACTAGAACATTCACCACAATAGCACTGAAATGATATGAGAATAATAACAAAAATAACACTTTGAATTTGAAAGCAATGTTCATGGGCATCTTCGAGGGGGCAACCTCCAGTTGAGAAGAGCTCTATTACAATAATATCCAAGTTAGGGTTATCATACCCTCGACTCCTATTTATACTAAAAAAAAGCATCTAGAGGAAGATCCTTCTAGAAGTGGAAGCTTCTATTAGGTCTTCCTGCCTTATTCTATTTTATTGAAAGGCCTTATTAATATTGACCTTTATTACATTCAAATATATTGTTCTACCTATGTGTAGGTTAGGACCCTAACAACATGCAGCTCTCTGGTGCCACCTGTGTATGCTGTATTTTATCCTTGTTGGTGCCACATGTAGGCTTCCCTACCTTACAACATTTTAGTACCCTAATCCAGGTTTGATGAGGAAGCCATACAACTACTATTTTGCTGTAGCAGTTTCATATTTTTGGACATAATTGTTAAGGCTGTTAATGGTATCCTTTTCAACCACTAGCTTGGACAATAGTGTCTTGGTTTCAGTCCCCTTACTTGATGATTGGTATGTTGGTTATTTTTTTGATATTTCCCTAAAGATTCTTCTTGGAAAAACTGTTCACAAGATCACAATGAGATCTACCCCCGAGGGTTTGATCCATGACCCTTAAATCTTTTTCTGAGCATACAGAAAAAGGATAACAACAAGCACATCAGGTAAATCTGTTCTTTGTTTTTGCTAAGGTAATACCTAGATCTATAATGTGATTTCTATTATAAATTGTTTACATCAGAATTTTGTTTTGAATATCTTACTAATCTAGAATTACAGTAGCAAATAAAATTAAAAGATATTTTTGTTTCTAGCTAGTCTATAATTTTCCCTTAAAATTCTAACAGTTATCTTAAGGTATTACATATTTGAAATTTAAAGGGT
>JZKD02S0809708.1:100198-114045 GCA_000966675.3 Picea glauca | reverse complement strand
AGGTATGAGAATGGGTGTAGCAGTTTTCTCTTGTGATTGAATATGGAGATAAAAACCTTGGATTGTATGCATCATGGAAGAAATATGAAATGCAGCATTAGAAATCGATAAGAATGAATGGGGAGATCCAAGGGTTGTTTGAATAGTAACAAGCAACAATTACGCAAAGTGTCAGTGGGATAGCAACCTCTTCAGTAACAACATTTTGTTTTACAAAATGATATACATGACATCCTGTAGAAGTAATAAGAGGAAAGACCTTGTCAAGGAAAGTTAACTTTTAGGAAAAAAAGGGGAAAAGAGTCAAAAGCAGAGAGATAACAGTGACAGGGGGAGTCATCCACTCATGAGAATAAAAGGTTGATGAAGGAGTCCGAGTAAGAGAGGTGAGTATTTTTTTTAGTATTCTGCAGAGGATACAATGGAAGCTGAAGATGAACAGGTCCAAGAATAAAAAAAAAGAAGATTCTGGCTTGGATACAAACATCTATAGGCCTCAAATAAGAGAGTCCATCCCGTCAGGGGGAGTTTGTGTTGGCTTAATATCTGATACCTCCTAAAATTACTACCATAGCTTAGGGGGAGCATGTTCTCTTTGACATTGATGTCAAAGGGGGAGAAAAGAATTCAGGTGCCTTAGTTGCCATCAATGCCAAAGGGGGAGATTGTTGGAAAATGTTTAACAGGTAGTGTATGCTTGTCATTGATGGCAAGTACAATAGTGAAGATGGCATGAGTATAGGAAGAATGTAACAGACGGGCATCAAAATTAGTTTGGGAAGACGCTGCAGAGAAAGCTCGAGAAGATCAGAAGAGATAGTGCAGAGGATGGTTGGCATGCTTTATAGGTAGTATGCGCTTGTCATTGATGGCAGGATCAGAGTGTGCATCGATGGAAAAACAAGAACAAAGTAAGCTCAGGAGGAATTAGCACAGAGTCGAATGCAGTGCGTAGGTGTGCACGAGGGATGAGGTTAACTCGTGGGTAAAGCTCAATGGAGTTAGCATACTTAGGATCACAGGCGGATCAAAGGTCAAGGCCTTTGACACTTAGAAATTCTTCCAAGTAAGGAGGATGCATAAGCTCGGGAGGAGAAGTGTCAGTGATTGTTGGATCCCATCCTGAATGCCCGATGACCGTCAGGTCTCAATGTAGACAAGAGGAGCGCGCAGATATGGAGGATAGAACTTGGGCGTTAGATCTGAGTGCAGGGTTCGACCACCGTTGGATTGAGGAGAACCTACACGTTCTTTAAAGTGCAAGGAGTAGAGGGCTCACAAAATCCCGAAAGAAGGAGGACCGTCCATCTTCAGGAAGGACACGTGGGGATAGATTGTCAATTTGCTGACTGGAGAGTCAAAGGAACAGGGTTCCCTAACCTCTCGAAATCGCGATATAATCTGAGCCATCACGATTTAATCTGAACCATCATATTAAGGTTGAATCTGGACGGTTGATTCCAGACCATGTCGGAGTTTCGGGGATCGAGAGTTGGAGATGTCAAGTAATATCATCCACAGGAATCCTGATTTCACGATATGCAAAATCGCGACTTAATCGCAGTCGTTGAATCAAGATCAAATCTGGGCCATTGATTTGAGTCCATGTGAGAGTTTCGGGGATCGAGTGTTGGAGATGTCAAGGAATATTAACATCAAGAATCCTGATATCGCAATATGTGAAATCGCGACGTAATTGCATCCGTCAGATCAAGATGCGATCTGGACTATTGATACGACTCCATTACGGAGTTTCGTGGATCGGGAAATTGAAGTGAGAAAAACAATGAACGTCAAGAGTATCGAAATCACAATGTGTGAAATCTTGATTGAATCTGAACCATCAGATCAAGATGTGATCTGGACCATTGATATGACTTCTTTACGGAGCTTCGTGGATCGGGATTTGGAAGTGACAAGAACATTCACCATAGGAATGTCGAAATTGTGATATGCGAAATCGCGAAATGATCTGAACCGTCAGATCAAGTATTGATCAGGACCGTTGATCCCACACCATTTCGGGGTATCGGGGATCGTGACTTGGAGAGTCGAGATGCCTCATCTCCAGACTCACGAAATGAGAAATCACAAAAGTGCCTTATGCATAAGGCTGTGGTCACAACCCTTGGTTACATTAGCGAGAGATGGAGGAAAGAGATAGAGAAACCAAGCTTATTTTCGGGGATCGCGACTGGGGATGTTGAGACCCATGGTCACATGAATGTCGAATTGCCGAATGTTGAAATGCCGAAATAAATGAAAGATCCCATGGAATCAATCAAACGGTGCAGGTGAATTTGAACAAGATCGGAGGGCTACTGCAGCTCGACACAGTGTAACTGCCAGAAACCACTGATGGTTTCTGCCAGAGGACTCGAAGACACTTCAGTATGATCACCAGAGGAGATGAAGAGTCTCTAAGCTTCATCCAGTGAAGAAAGATGATGGTTAGGAGGGTTGACAGATGGATGAGCATTGAAGCCTGTAACTGAAAGAGGAGGCATAATCTCGACTGTGCCAGAGAAGATAAGAATTCTCAACTGCCAGAGAGGCTGAGGACTCTTAGTAGAACACCCAGTGATGCTAAACGTGTGGTGGGAACCACTAGAGAAGCTGAAGAGTTACCATGATGATCAGGCAGAGCACTCGAGAGGTGGAGGATATCGCCACGGTGTGAGTATGCAGAGGGATTACGCACATTGCATGCACAAGGTGCACAAAAGATATAAGTACATGGTACAAAGAAGAGATGGGGTTGCTGTTGCTGTTGGATTTGTTGTGGTTGTTGTTGTTGAAGGTGATTCATGTGTGAAGAAGGAGGTGAGTGCAGTAGCTGAATTGAATAGAAGAGGAACTGTGCAGTGAATGGACATGGCACACAGAGCATAAAAAGCAAAAGAATAGACAACACAAGTCATGTGTGCAGGAAGACAATGAGGCAGACAGAGCAACGAAATGCATCAGAACAGTGATGAGTCTGGTAAGCCATTGTTGAACATTATATCAATGTAATAAGTTTCAGTAGAAAAGATTTATATTTAAGGGTGGAAGGGAGGTGCTAGGGAGGACTGTTGTCCTCATAGGTTCAATTGGGTGCTTGAACACAGGGAGTTGTAGCTTCCATCTGGCTGCAGCCAGAGAAACCAGGGTGGCAGGGTGGTGCAAGGGAGAACTATTGTTCTCTATTATACAGGTTGGTTGCCTGTATGATTGGAAGTTGGTGCTTCCATCCAGTTAGTGCTGGAAACACTCAGGGAGTTGGTGCTAGAGAAACCAGGGAGTTGGTGCTTTCTTCTAGTTGGTGCTAGAGAAACCAGGGAGTCGATGCTTCCTTCTAGTGGGTGCTAGATAAAACAGAGAGTTGGTGCTCTCACCAAGTAGCAGCTTGCAAAATTGAGGTTGTAGCCTCATTATGAGTTGGTTCTCATACGTATGATAATGTAAAGAATGTAACTGTTACTTATCATTTAAAGAAAACGAGGTTTTTACCCTATCTGGGTTTCCTCGGGAAATATTTGTCTTTGTGTTTCTCATATATGTGACTGATGCTGAATGTGCCATTGTTTATTTCCCTACATTATTGTGATCATCATTCAGTGTTTCTGCAAAGAGTTTAAGAGAAGCATAATTGTTTAAGCATGGTAACAACTGATTCACCCCCCCTCTCTCAGTTGTCCAACAATTAAAGCACTGGCCATTGAACCTGACATAAGCACGAAGGCCTTAACCATCAGATCAGAAAATCATTCAGATATTGTGAACCTTACTGATGATCAACCCGAACTTCTGTTCGGACCTGAAGTAGATGGTCGAGATGATAATGGTGATGTCGCTCCTTTTTACATCAGTCTAAATATACATGACCTGATCTTGCATAACGCTATGCTGGATTCAGATGCTTCCCACAATCTGATGCCTAAAGCAGTGATGGAGAAACTGGGACTGGAGGTCACCAGACCTTACAAATATTTACACTCATTCGACTCTAGTAAAATTAGATGTATTGGTTTGATCAAGGACTTATGTATCACCTTGGTTCAGATTCCTACAAAGAGCATGGTCATGGATGTGGTAGTGGCAGACATCCCTCCGAAGTATGGAATGTTGTTATCCCGGTCTTGGGGGGCTAAGTTAAGAGGTACCCTACAGATGGATATGTCGTATGCCACTATCCCAGTTTTCGGGCAACAAAGAAGGCTATACAGAGAAACATTGATGAAATACATGGTCAGTAGCCAGGAAAAACCGCACAACTATCCTCTTTACTCCGCCCATTCCGACTTGGATTATTTTATCTTGTACAATGATGGTGATATGGGAGAACAAGATACTCAGCTGGGAGAAGATACATCTATTTAGGATGAAGGCCAAGAAATCATTTAGGTAGCAAGGAAGAAAAACGTGATAACTGAAGAGCTACCGACAGATTTCTGGAGCATGGATTTTGATGGAGCAGTAAGCAAAGAAGGAACCAGAGCGGGAGTTTGGATGCACAATCACAGAACCAGGTATTCGGAAAACCACTCTTACAAATTAAATTTCCAATGCACTAACAATATCGCTGAGTATGAAGCCTTGATGCTCGGTCTGAAGCTTTTGAAAAAAGTTGGTGCCAAACAGATTATGGTAAGGGGTGATTCTGAGCTAATACAAGCAAATTAAAGTTGACTTGCAGGTAATGCCGAGGGGACAAAACATTTTGGCGAATGGATTGGCTACGTCAGTAGCCACATGTAAGATTCCTTTTTGCTTGACTTGCCCATACACAGTGGAGGTAAAATGCAAACCAACCGTTCTTGACAATATCAGGTACTAGCAAGTGTTTGGTAATGATGATCAAATCGAAGACTTTCTGCAGTGTAAAAATGATTTTGAATGTACAAATATAGATTTAGAGAACGAAGATGAAAATGTAAATAGATCTGATTTTGAAATCGATAGTGTAAATAGCATAGATTCAGGAGAATTAGGTGATGATGAGATGGAGGCCGATGTCTTGCATTTGAAAAGTAATGTTTTGCCTAGGGGTCTAGTTCCTTTAGAGGACTTGTTTGATTTTAATGACGTAGCCAAAAAACCGAAAATTGAAGCCAATGGACAAGAGGTAGAAGACTGTAATATAGGGACCGAAGAGAAAACCAGGATGGTCAAATTGTCCAAATCATTATCCCCTGAGAAAAAACTGAAATACATTGAGCTGTTCAAAGAATATTCGGATGTTTTCGCCTGGGGTTATGAGGATTTGAATGCTTATGATACCAGCATCATACAACACATAATTCTAATAAAATAAGACCAAAAACCGTTTAGAAAGAAACTTAGGAGGATAAATCCCAAGTTACTCCCTCTGATAGAAAAGGAAATCAAAAAAATGTACGATGCCAAAATCATAGTCCCGTTGCGTTTTTCCAAATGGGTCTCTAATTTGGTCCCTACATGTAAGAAATCTGGGGAAATCAAGCTTTGCATAGATTTCCAAAATCTGAATAAGGTCTCCTTGAAGGATAATTACCCCTTGCCAAAAATGGACCACATCCTGCAAAGGGTGGTCGGGTCCAGTCGAATCTCATTGTTGGATGGTTTCTCGGGTTACAGTCAAGTCCTCGTCCACCCAGATGACCAAGACAAAACCGCTTTCACTACACCATGGGGCACTTTCATGTATGTGAAAATGCCTTTTGGTTTGATGAACGTGGGAGCCAAGTTCTAGAGAGCGATGGACATCACATTTGTGGAAGAATCGGGTAAGTTTATTGTCATCTATTTGGATGATGTAACTGTGTTTTCCCAGTCTGATGATGAGCACCTAAGGCATCTCAGACAAGTCTTCGAGAAATGCAGGAGGTTTGGGATTTCTTTAAATCCTAAGAAAATCCTTTTCGGACTAGAGGAAGGCAAACTTCTAGGACACATCATCTCCAAGGATGGATTCAAAATAGACCCCAGCAGAATCGAGGCCATACAAAAATTAGAACACCCAAGAAACATTAAAGAATTATAGTCTTTTATCGGAAGAATAAACTTTCTATGAAGATTCATTCCCAATCTGGCAGAGCTCCTCAGAAACATTACAAATATTTAAAAAAAGGATGTAAAAATAAAATGGGACGCTGAGTCCAGACAGTCTTTCGAACAAGTCAAACGAGCACTCACAGAGGCCCCTGTCTTGATCAGTCTTGATTTTACCAAGGATTTCTATCTTTTTTCTTTCACTTCCGAACATACTATAGAAGCGGTATTACTAAAAAAGAACAACAAAGGGTATGAACAACCCATAGCTTTCTTTAGTAAAGAGTTAAGAGACGCTGCTCTGAATTACAAGATAATGGAGAAACAAGCTTTTGCCTTGGTAAAAACTATAAAAGATTTTAGGGTCTACATTATCCATTCCCACACCATAGCATATGTTCTGAATGCGGTAGTAAAAGACATTTTGACCCAGGACAATCTGGATGGAAGAAGAAGAAAATGGATTGCTGTCATTTTAAAATACGACATAGAGATTAAGCCTATGAAACTAATCAAAGGTCAAGGCCTAGCAAAATTAATGGCTAAATCTAATTTCAATGCTCTTGACATTAATTTTTTAGCTGCAGCAAATGAACAGGGAAAGATGGTGACTCCAAGTGTGAGAGAGGTGTTTCTCAACTCTCCATGGTATGCAGACCTTATATTCATTTTGCAAAATTTACAAGCTCCCCCTGGTTTGACTAAGACTAAAGCTAGATTTTTGAAGTTGAAAGCCTTAAAATTCTGTATTCTAGAAGGCAATCTGTATTGGAAAGATCCTGGAGGTATTCTATTAATTTTTTTATTAAAATATGAAGCTGAAAAAGTGTTACAAGAATTTCATGCAGGAGAATGTGGTGGCCATCTGAACTGGAAGGTCATAGCCAACAAAATCCTCAGAGCCAGTTTCTATTGGCCCACCCTATTCACTGATGTACATCGTACAGTGACCGCATGTCATCAATGTCAGCTGTTTGAAGGAAAAAGGAAACTCCTTCCTCTCCCCCTGAAACTGATCTCAGTTGAAGCCCCTTTCTAGCAATGGGGATTGGACTTCATTGGAGAAATACACCCTCCTTCTTCAGGCCAACACAGGTGGATTCTCACTGCCACAGACTATTTTACCAAATGGATCGAAGCAGTACCAAGCAGGCAAGCCACTGACTCTGTTAGTATCAAATTTCTTGAAAATAATATCTTGTCTTGCTTTGGATGTCCTAGAAATATTATAACCAATAATGCAGCTGCTTTTCGGTCAAAGAAACTCATAGATTTCTGCAACCAGTATCACATTGGCTTGGGACATTCCACAGCTTACTACCCTCAGGGGAATGGGCTGGCGAAATCTTCAAACAAAACCTTGGTGAACATCATCAAGAAGACGTTGCAGGAAAAAAATAAATCATGGCATAACAAGTTGGTGTTCGCATTGTGGGCTAACAGACTGACCACCAAAAGGTCAATCGGTATGTCACCATACCAGCTGGTCTATGGCATAGAAGCAATTTTCCCCACTTCTTTAGGAGTCCCTGTCATGAATTTGCTTCAAGATGTACAAGCCGAGCCAAATGACTCACAGAGAAGGATCAACCAGATGATCCACTTGCAACAGTCTAGGGAAGAAGTTTTCAACAAGACTCAGGTAGTCCAAGAAAGCATCAAGAAGATTTTTGACAAAAGAACCAAGGAAGATGATTTTGATCTAGGAGATTTGGTGCTGAGATGGCATGCCAGAAATGAAGACAAGGGAAAGCATGGAAAATTTGACAGTCTGTGGAGAGGACCATACATGATCCAAGCATTTAGGGGAAACAATGCTTTCTTGCTAAACAACGCTGATGGGACAGATCTGCCAGGAGGACCTGTAAATGGCAGAATGCTGAAACATTATGTATCACCCCAGTAGAGACTCAAGTTTTCACTCTCCATTGTACATACCATTTTTATTTTTCACCTGCATTTTCTGAGTGAATAACATTAGTCAGTTGGTTGAAGCCCAAAGAGAAGGCCCTAAGCCGCTGACCACTGTTCTTCCAATTTTTTAGAATAAAACCAATCAATCAACGAAGGCTACTAGGCATAAATTTTCAGAATGACAGAAACCAGGATTCTTGGCACTTCACATGGAAAGTACCATCCCCAGGTGGAGCCACTGTTATCACCCTATAAGTTATAGGATCAACTGTTGACTGGCATATTATCTATCTCTGGTGTTTTTTGTTGACAAATGATTTTTCATTCTGCAAATAATTTGAAAAAGAAAAGAAAAAAGAAAAGAAAAGAAAAAAGAAAAGAAAAGAAAAAAGAAAAGAAAAGAAAAGAGGGCATAAAAGAATTCAATAAAAGCCCCATGCAATAATAGTAACTTGGTCCATACCTTTCAAGCATGGCCAAGTTCTTTTTAAATTGATGTTGATAGGATTAGTGAATGAATTGGCTAAACAATTTAATCTTAGCCAAAGTGTCTAGGTTAGATTAGTGAATAAATCTGGCCAGACTGTCTAATCTTGGTCAGATAGCCCTAGGGTAGAGTAAATTCTTAACCCAACAGTTTAATCTGGGTTAATTGTCATAGGAAGCTAGGGTAGAACATAGGCTAGTTGATTTATTGCTTCTTTTTAATAAAACCAGTTTGATGATCAATGTTGCACCATGATTTAGATACCTAAAATGTTGTTCGACTAACCCCTTGGTGGTGTTGACATGAAAGGCCTTGGAGAAAACCCGTGAAAAAACACTTATCCTAAGTTTCCTCGGTGCATGTATTTTCCGCGCCCTCACGTATGCTTCGTTCATATATCAAGGGTCCAGATGATCGCGCTCAGATCAACGGTGGACAGGTCTTTCCGGACCCCCCCGACCGTTCTATCTTTAACTGAGGGGGGGGGGGGTTCGGAATCACTGATAAGAACCGTACGCATCTGGACGACTCAGTATCAAGCGCACAGATCTACGGTCAACATGGGATTTCTGACCCCCCCGTTCATTCTTCCTTTAATATAGGGGGTGGGGGTCCAGAATGTGTGATAAACAATGCGCATAGATCTATGGCTTAGAAGAAGGCGTGAAGATCAACGACCCAAGATGTTTTTTGGACCCCCTCAACTGTTTTGCTTTTAACTGAGGGGGGGGGGGGGTCCGGTATGGTATCTTTCCTCTGGCGGGCCCATCTTTATACGTGGAAACGATCTAATGGCACCGAGTCCCATCATCTCCTACTGTCTGACATACCATCGTCACCATCCACCTTTCCCAAAATAGTCACGTCCCATAACTGCTGTTAGCCCTTCCCCCCCCATTCGCTCGTGGCAAGCTCCCTCACCATGACCTTTACCCCAATCGGTAGCCGCCACATCACTCATCCGTATCCCTCAGTCATCGTCATCTGCCATCTCACACTCTAAGTGATCCGTTGGCAATTTATTACTGGATGACCTATCCATTAACCAACTGACCTGTCCCCCATGCCCAATGGACACCCATTTGCCCAAAACTACGATTTTCCTTCCTACTTTCACCATTTTCCCACTCATCGCACCAGAGAGAATTACTCTGTTTTCGCCTCCGTTACAGTCAGTTTCCCCCACCAGCAGCCACCCCCGCTAACATTGTTTTTCTTGCAGGTACCGTTGCAGTAATGGCGCCAAAGTACAAACAAGCAGAAGGGAGGAGAATCCATTTCTCTCGCCTCCTGTCGGCCTTGACAGGATCCCACTGGTTGACAAGGACCGCTTAATCACAGATACAAAGTGCGATTTTGATTTCACAGACCCTTCAGTCATGGCTTAGGGAAGTTTTCCTAGACTAGAGTGATGAAATTTGACTCTGGGAGTCCAACTTACCCCTTTACCTTTTCCCTCACATTCACCCTTTTCCAGAGTTCTCCCTCAAGTGCCAAGACCACTACATTCCTGAACAAAGAGCCGTCGTCTCCTCGTTCGGGGAGTTTCTTTTCCTCATCACGCCCGAATCCATCAACCAAATGATGCAAATCCCCCGAGCCAACTCTGCATCACCCTTCAACCTGTAAATTCTTACAGAATTATACCATAAAATGACCTCCCCCCAAAGAGCTCAAATATTCAAGATTTTCCTTCCCCCATATGCTCAATTTCCTTCCACAAATCCTCCTTATCCTTCTTCCATGTTCTCGACTAAAGGAAACCAGATCATATCATCCCTTTGTGCCTTGTTAGGATACTATTCAGATCAGTGGGTAGATGAGCCCATTCTGGGATTTTTATCCATCTTCTCTACTGATGAGAATCCCACCACCCAGTTTGACTTTAGCACGTTCTTGGCGAACAATATTCACGAACAGTTTGTGAATTTCGCCATGGAAGGCATGTTCTGATACTCATCCATACTAGCATACTTGTTTGTTTTCTTCTAGGCGGACAAATTCATTTTTTTCCATGCAGAAGATGGATGGAGATGGCAGACCCCAGGCAGTGACAACATGGACCTCCTTGCTCAAGCACAACTCCACAGAGTTCAGCTTCAAGGAGTTCGTTGATCAATTCTACCACCCTGTGGTGAGTATGCTTAGTGGCAGGCCCGAGCCTCGGATAAATGATGAAGTTCAGAGGATCCTTCATCTCTTGGATAACACAAAGACAGGGGATTGGTACTTGTATCAAGATTACACTGAGATCAGAGTATATGGGTGTGAGTTGACACCGTATAAGCTGCCCAAGTATCTGCCTGTCATAATTTTTGCTTTGGAATATATCAGGCATATAATAAATTCCGATGATATCCATTTTGTGTCACTGAAGAAAAAGCAACAGCTTAGAATCAAGGGGCAGATTGGCTCCTTCATCTGCAACAATCGTGTCACTGGGGAAGAAACAGACAGGATGCTGAGGGAAATGAAGTTCTTCATGAGCTTCCCATGGAATTACGATCCATGTGGGATCATCTCCGAGATGAGGGTAAAAAACAAGAACATCCCATATGTCCATGAGTTTAGGCCTGAAGTTGAAAAATTTGCAAACCAGACAATATGGGAGCCTAACACATTGGTCGAAGTAGAACAACAGGATCCCCCAGCCACTGTGTCACAAACGACCACGCCATAGGTCCTGAAAGAGAAAAGGCCTAGGCAAGATTCATCTCCACCTATCACTGAGGTATCGTCCGAAGAATTCCATTTGCATACCAAGAGGCCTAAGACGATTGCAGTTCCTGGCCCGAACGGGGAAAAAGAAACCCTGTCTACTACAGTGACCAAAGTTGATAGGCCACCCTTCGGTTCGAGCCTCCATAAGGTCATAACCTCAGCATTGCCAAAAAAATCTACAGATTCTCCATTGACCACCCAGCCAGGTAAGGTGGGACTGAAGATGAGTATTTTCGAAAAGTATGAGCTGATCAAGAAAAGGAACCAGACCCTGACCATCAGTACTTGCGCCCAGTTCTGGAAGCAGACGTTGACTGCACAACATAGGTTTCTATCGACATTTTACACCGATAAGGGAATAATGCATATGGAATTCCTCCAGGAACAGGTACTAGATCCAATGGTGATCACTGACTATAAAAGGGCCACCTTCGAATTCCAGATGCAGGACGTGCATCCAGTTGATCAGATGGATCTGCACATGCAGACAAGGGAAATGGTATTCTATACGTTGGTGCATGCTTCCACTACTACATCCAAATTGCACGTGTCCCTGAACAATGTTCAAACAAAACTCTAATTGGAGAAGATATCGTCCTTTGCCAAGGACAATAGGATCAATACTTTGGAGGAATTGGTCCTCAAGATCAGTTACGATCCTGCGAATGTGAAAGAAGCTGAGGAAATGATAAAGAAGAAGAATGCTGACATTGCTCCTTGAGGAAGCAATTGAATCTCCCACCCACAGAGGATTCGCAGGCGAAGAAGATAATAGAGAAAGAAGGAGAGAAAGACGAAATGCTCAAGCTGCTCATGGAGTAGAATGCACAACTTAAGGAAATGGAAGCTGAGATGGAGAAGCTTTTAAAAGAGAAAGAGCAACTGAAGCTGATGGAAGTCATTCCATTGAGTGCTATTCTAATTTCAGGAGTGAGCACAACATCAATGACAGAAGTCCCATCTGCGACTCCATTGACATCCCTAGAGAAGACAACCAACCTGGCTAAGTCTATGGAAAAGATGAACCTGTAGGAAATAGAAATCAGCAAGCTCAAAAAGGAGATTGAGAACCTTCAGGAACTCAAATATTCTTTTCAGACCAGCCTCTCCAAGGAAAATCAGGTGACAGATCAACTCAAATAGGAGTTACAACAGCTCCGGAAGCAAATAGTGGCAGGAAAAACTTTAGCCGAGGTTAAAGAAAGTGTATGGACAAACATCACCTAGTTCATGAACGAGATATGGCCCATGATACAAATAATGTTTGAGCAGAATGAATTGGTGCAGAGAAGTAAATAGGCCATCGAGAATATCATATCAGAATTGGGAGAGATGCCAGCACAGGTGAACGAGATCATCAAGTTCCTAAATTCTAAGACCAGGGAAGAGCTGAAAATTTAGGAAGGAACAAAGACCATCCTTGAGGTCAAAAGAGTTTTGAATAAGAGAGGATTAATTCTTCAGCTGGAAGAAAAGGTTTAGGCCATGGACCTAGGGGTACAAATATTCTTCAGTAAGATTGAGACTCTATAGAAGAAAGGTCTATCTGGTCTGAAAGTAATCAATGATAAATTGATGACACTCCTAGACTACAAGAAGAGATTGGCTGATGTGGATAAGGAAAGTTCAAAGTTTGTTGGAATTCAAGGCAACATCACTGGAAAAGAATTTCTATATGCTCTTCAGTGGGACATCAGTATCCAACATGAGATTCGATACATCTTCCTCACCAAGCCTACCTTTTCCAAGTACACAGAAATGGATGAAGTGTATCGAAAGCTACTCAAAGTCAACATGCCCATTCATCTTCGATGGGAGGAACTCTGTGATCTGATCGAGTAGAAAATGAGATATCCCAGTCCATTCATTCATCCAGTCAGATGAGGTCGTGTAGAGGCTTCATCAGCGGTCCACCCAGAAATCAACGTGCAGTTACACCACATCATCAAGTAGTTCCTAGATTTATGCAATTTGTTAAGTTAGTTAGGCTAAAAATAGATTTAGCACGTCCTGGTCATTAATGACCGGATCGTTTGTAATTTGAGTTATAAATACTTCATCTTTCGAAGTATTGAGGGTTGTTGATCGTCACACCCTGAAGCTATCAGACTGTAATATTTTGAAGAGATCTTCCATTAATACAAAGAGGCATTTTTACAGGATTCTTGCATGTATTCACTGGTGATGTTTTTCTCTCTAAGTTGAATGTTATTTCCGCTTTTTTATCATACTGTTTTCCAAATCTAATCTTTAGAAGTAACTAACGTTGCAAGATTTATCTCGTATACCCTGTTTCTGACTCGAAATATTTTAGTGTTTTATGTTTTGGTGTTTTCGATAAAGAAATTCTTAACTGCTTCTTTGTTGAAATTATCTTTCTCGTCTTTTCTGCTATTCCACATTTTACTCTCGAGGAATCCAGTGATTATATTATCTCACCCTGTGAAAGTTTTCCTTTGCGTTTCTGGTTTGAATTTCATATTTTATTTAAAACACAGACCCCATATCCCAATGGATGTGTAGACTATTTCATCCAACTCGACAAACACCACGACAACAAAAACTGACCTATTTATTTACCTAGCCTAATATCTAAAATTTGAAACATAGCTAAATTATATAGAGAGATCCCTCTCTGAAGTTGGAAGGGCTAGATCCCAGCTTCAAAAGCGGTTGGATAAAGTTACCTTTTGTAGATTTCTTATGTTGTCAA
>JZKD02S0809708.1:74655-92271 GCA_000966675.3 Picea glauca | reverse complement strand
TACCTTGGAATGATCAAGTGGAATGATAGTATAAGTCAAAATGCAGGTGATGAAGGGTAAAATAATAGCAAAAAGTATGGGCAAAAAGGGTACAATATGTGGTCCTAACAATAACCACGTCAAAACCTTGGCCCCACACCTCCTATCTGGACTGAGGACTCTAGAAAAAATCGATGTGCTAGGATCCGAATACCAAGAGAAACCACACCCAAACCCCAACAACAAGTTAACGAGACACTAGAGGATGACTACCAGGGAAGACACAACCCAATACAAGACTTGTCAACCATCCACCCCTTTTATCAAGTCTAACCGGTCAATAAATACCATCTAAATAGCATTGAATACATATCAATTTTATCATTCTTACGATCTAAAAGGAAAGTTCTAAATTAATTCCAAATTGTAATTTAACTAGCATTTGACATCATAAAACAACCTTTATCATATCAATGCAGAAAACTATAATGAAATAATTATTAACACATTACATCACAACACGTGGTATGTCTACACTAACCGTACCAAAATGACAACCGTCTATTAACCTTAAAGGAATCTGCTAGGAAGTGACAATGCCGTTAAATCCATATACATTCAATGGGAAATTAGAGCCATGTACTTTTAAGGAGACATTAGAGACAAATATTTAATGAGAAATTATAGCCACATACATTTAATGAGATTTGCTGCCATATGATTTTAATTTTATTTAATGCCATAAGCCTAGTCATAATTAATGCCCTTCAGAGCCATTTAATGCAGCCAATGCCATTGTTAACAATGTCATTCAAAATGCAAGTAGATTGATCATTCGCCATATAATCTAAATAAACACAACTGAATATATAATGCGCCTTTAATCAAGTTATGAACTGATTGTCAAAAATGGGATGGGGCAAATCGGAATGGGCAAACTGTCAATTAAAAAAAAAATGAATGGGGCAAACTGTCATTTAAAAAAACTGGAATGGGGCAACTGTTAATTAAAAATGAATTGGGGCAACTATCAATTAAAAAAAACGAATGGGGAAAATTGTCATTTAAAAACGGAATGGGGCAACTGATAATTAAAAATGGAATGGGGAAAATCGCAGAGTTTAAAGCCTTCCAAATAAATTCGATGTTTGATTAATGATGCAACCTAGGTGAACACTTATGATTTCTCCAAAATACTAAACAAATTGCAGCCAAGGATAAAGAATTCATTTTTCCTTCGTCTGGGGTACCCAACAAAAAAGCAGTCAGGGATACCAAACAAAACACAGACAGTGATAATAAAACCCCTTTTTTTATTCGTCTGGGATACCAAAAAAATAACGCAGACATGGATCGATAATTCATTTTTCATTCGCTTGGGGTACCCAAGAAAAACACCGACATGGATCATAACTAATTCGTTTTTCAAATGAATTAAAAGCATGAAAAAAAATCACAGCCCAATAAAAAAAAAGCAGACAGGGATCATAACTAATTCGTTATTCAATAAATTAAAGCATGGGAAAAAATCACAGCCCAAGAAAAAAATGCAGATAGGGATCATAACTAATTTGTTTTTCAAATGAATTAAAGAATGAAAAAATCACATCCCAAACAAAAATGCAGACATGGATCATAACTAATTCATTTTTCAAATGAATTAAACCATGGAAAAAATCATAGCCCAAGCAAAAACACAGACAAGAATCATAACTAATTCGTTTTTCAAATGAATTAAAGCATGGAAAAAAAATTCACAGCCCAAGTAAAAACACAGACAGGTATCATAACTAATTCATTTTTCAAGTGAATTAAAGCATGGAAAAAATCACAGCCCAAGCAAAAACGCAGACAGGGATCATAACTAATTCATTTTTCAAAAGAATTAAAGCATGGAAAAAAAAATCACAGCCCAAGCAAAAACACAGGAAAATCCTTCTCAAATAAATTTAGGTGCAGAAGTAAACCACAGGGAACGAAGATGTACAAGGCTCAGGGTAAACGTTCATCGAAAACGCCATGACCATAGTCAATAAGAACAACGCACAGGGGTAGACGACTGGTAGGAACATCCTTCGCTCATCATCCACGCACAAAAAAGTAGGGAGTTGAGATCCATAGGTCTATTAACGCCGAAGCGACGACCGTAGATTAGGCTCCTGGTTGACTACTCAGGCGAGGATTGATGAGCTAGGGACGATAGGCAAACACAACCACAATCATTATGAATCAATATACCATAGGATGGTCAAGACATGTAGGGATCGAAGGCCATGGGAAAATCAACATCGAGCTAGCGGCTATGGGGAAAATTTCAGTCATCAAATAGAATACTAAGACAATCATTTTCCATACCCAATAAACATGCAGAACTAAAGCATATATCATACTAAAAATCTACCATGCAATAATAAAGGAAGCGCACCATTTCCCAAACACCTGCTCTGAGTTGATGTCCCACATGCTTCATACAACTCCCGCTTGCTGACCAATGATACTTCACCGGTACCTCCCAACCAATGCTAGGGGTACTCTTCTTCCCCCTTAGCCCCCCGAGCCGCAAAGGGGCCACACACACTATCCAGAGAATCAACTAGCTCCCAGCTTGCCTCGCAAGGCCAAGCTATCACTCCTCACCAAGCTGGGTATCCTAACTCCCACAAGCTAAGTCAATCAAGTATAGATTTCTGCAGTGTAACGTTACGCCAAACAGAAGAGATCCTCTTCCTCCTCCTCCCTCCTTTATGTAGATTTTCTAACTCAGTTACTTTCCCAAAATCCATTTTAATTTACTGTTCATTAATTTAATTCATAATAATCCTCCTTGTACATGTGTCACCCATCCCCTTCGTCCCTCCAAAAACTAATTTCTTTAATTAATTAATTACCCTTATTTCCCTCATCCACCTAGAGTCACTCCTAGAATCGCTCCTAGGTGTCCCCAAATTCCCTTACAGGTTTTAATGACTTTCCCAATTATTCATTTGCTAGTTCAGTTTAAATTAGAAAGTTCTTAAATGGTAGATACCTTACTAAGTTGGACTAACTTCTTTTTCCTAGTGTTTCCCCTTTTATTTTGTGGTTCCCGCTTTTTCCTAGTTTCCTAATTATTTTAGATTTTCCCTTTTTTCCTTTTTAATTATACTCAAAAAGGCATGTGCAGAAACTTACCCTTTTCCCCTTTTTCCTCTTTCCCCCCCCTTTTTTAATGAATTAAATTTTTAATTAGCATAATAAAGTAAACCAATCATTTCCCCTTCTTAAGTTTTATTCCAAAAGATTTTTATAAATCACTTTAATTGCTTACCCCCTTGTCACAAGATTAATGAAGATTATCTTTATTATTTATTTTATTTTATTTTTTATTTTTATATATGTTTATTTTTATTATTATTATTTTTTATAAATAGGTAAAATTTTACCACCAACAAAATTTAGACCTAGACCTTATTTTCGTAGGCCGGGCGACATTTTTTTAGGGAAATGTTTCAAATCTTCCTTAACACTTTATTGTCCTAAAGCCATCTAGGTTTATCCAATTATTAACTAACCACACGACATGCCTTTCAAGATGCACTAGGTGCTCCAAGGGTGCCACTCGCCTCTCTCTATTTCTCTTGTGCGATGTTCCCTTCAGGACGCACCACGTGCTCCAAGGGTACCGCTCGCCTCTTTCCATTTTTCTTGCGCGACGTGCCCTTCAGGATGCACCACGTGCTCCAAGGGTGCCACTTGCCTCTTGACTGACTTGGTAGACATAAAAAACCCCTCGAGTCAATACTCCGCCAGGTGATCTTGTGGGAGACTAAGGGCCTCTAAGGAATAAGGCCCCTGCCTTATTGCGTGCCCCTTAGAATCATCGTGAGCGACTGTCATAGTCTTCCCTCATGACATTGTGGGTCCTCTCGAACTAGGTAATCGTTAACATACAATTCGAGCCACAACGGGAGTTCTAGTAGGTTGTGGCAGGGCTGCTGTCCACACCTCTCCCTCAACATCTCTGGTAGTCAAGCATGACCCCTCTACTCCACATGTGAGTTTGGTCGGCAAGCTATCATAAACCTACATCATCAACAAATCATGTCAGAAATATATCCATATCATATCATCTATTCAGATGCACTAATTTCACATATAAAACAATCAAACCCCTTTAGTTCACTCCCCGACTCGTTTCGGATTCCAAGGGGTTCCATCGATGCCTCTGCATCCTCGAGGTATTAAATCCTACACACTCAGTAAAACTCAGTCAATAACACCTGTCTATGTCAATGCAACAAAACAACATGACATCAAACCATAACGTCTCATAATCAAAATAAAATGTTTTAATAGCCTAATAATCTGGATCAGTTGCGAGCAAGTGTCCTCAAAGAATAAGTTCGCTCAGTGTGCCAGAGTGGGATGTTACAATAAATTGCATCATTCCCAAAGGCTATGCTTGCCTCACTCTTATCTTGTAGTAATAACTTTACAAACTTGAATAGTTCATTGGACAAATGAATTCCATGATCTCCACCACCTGCATTTGCCTTGATTATTACTGTAAAACCAATCTTAGCTTCTACAATATTATATGATTAACTACTTGATGCCTGTAACATCCTAAATCCACTGGTTAGTTCCTTATATTCCTTTTTTCATGGTTCAAATTCCAATTTTAGTCAACACTCATGTTGGAATACTGAGAGGAGGGGGGGGGTGAATCAATATTACCCTTTTTAACAATTAGCAATTAATTTTTATATTTTATTGATTACCACAATGAATCAACAATGAATTGTATGCAAAATCAATTATATAAATATATTTAACATCAATTACAAGGTTTATAAAGAATAGTGAAGGACACCAATCCTTTTTAGAGCACCAACTCTAGGAGACATAGATCCCCTTCTTTAGGGAACCAACCCTAGGAAGCACCAACTCCCTCGTCTTTAGGGCACCAACCCTAGGAAGCACCAACTCCCTCGTCTTTAGGGAACCAACCCTAGGAAGCACCATCTCCCTTGTATTTAGAGCACCAACCCTAGGAAGATCCAACTCCCTTATATTTTACAATTTTCTTAGTAAGGATATGAATCCTTCCATACTCCTCCATTCCACCTTCAGTGCATAAGTATCTTCATATTTCCTTCTTGGAATCTGCTTCTTCTTTTGATATTCAGATCTGGACTGCACAAACACTTTCTTCTCACCATTATTTCTCATTTATATTCTCTTCCAATTGGTGTGAGCTATGAAACATTGTGTCCCTTTGTTTGGACCATCATACCTCTTCATTTTAATATTAACAATAATCACTATTATTAATCAAACATTATCGAGAAACCTTTTTAATTTAATGAAAATGATTTTCATTAATCGATCATTGGTATGGATCGATTTTATTTAACTTAATTTCATGTCTTTGCAAATATTGCATAAATCAAATTATGTAGAGGTGCTTCCTTCAAACCATTTACATATGATGACAGGTGCAAGAACACAAGATTATTAATTTAAGTACTACCTATTCTTTCTCCCTTTGTTTCTTTATTCCATACGACCTCAGGTGGTTACCAGGAACTAAGCCAAGTGAGTGCTTGATTACTTATCAAAATCAACGATCACGTTTAGGATGAGATGGATGGTTCTCATTTACTTCGAAACTTCGGGACTTCGGGTATTTGTTGGTGGTGAAACTCCCGAAGTAAAAACTCCCAGAGTGATGTAACTTGCTGACATCACTCGTTGACATAGATCTCCTCATGTGTCACATGTTCTTCTCCTAGATCTAACGATCCTTATTTAACCAGAAAATGATTAACTCAATCCAACGACTATCGAGAATTCGGATATTCAGGATCTGAGTCCTTGCCTTGATTATCCTATCCTTCTACCTTCCTTGATATGACAGTTGAGATATTTACCAAAGTGTTCTTCATATCATACGACTCATGTCCAGTATGGGACTTTGACCTTCAGGTGATCTTACTTTTTCTCAACCCTTTTCTGCTGAAGTGGTCAGCGCTGAAGTTTTACCACTATTTTGATCCAACGATCATCATGTATTGTCCAGATCCGATGGTCCTCATTCACTTTGGGACTTTGGGGCTCTGACCTTCGTCTTTCTTACTTCTTGTTTTACCTGAAGTGAGATTACCCGAAGTGTAACCTGCTCACAAATTTTAACCTGAAATGAATGTTGTTCATTGATCATGATCTTAGATCGATGGCTCAATCTTTCTGCGATGCTTCTTTGCCTTGTTTTAAATGCAACGACTCTTATTTTTCCCAAAAAGTTACCTTCGATCAGATGGCTCACATTTACTTTGAAACTTTGGCTTCAGATAAAATTCCTTCATGCACATTTCCTTCGGTCGATTTTACCCGAAGTGGTCAATGCCTGACTGACCATGTGTATATCACTTCCATGATCTATGGTCCATGGCTTACTCTGTCCTTCCACTCAACTTGATCCAACAGTCGAGAATTCTCTCGGATCATATCAACGTTCAGGGATGATTGCGGGGTTCTCACTAGCACAACGTTTAAAACTATTGTCAAGTTTTGCAATGGAACTTGCTCGTTTGGTAGTGGAACTGATGCCAATTGTAGATCTATTGGTGGGTGATGATCGATAGTCTAGACTAATTGCGGGATTGGAATTAATGCATTTTTAAATTCTCCCTTCACACTCTGCAATCAATCCTTGTCCTTTATCCAGTGCTTGCATATCCAATGGTCGTAGTTTGTCTTGTGGGGATTTCGATCCTTATCACGTTTCTGCAATGCACTTTCCCTTCTGAGCTTCATGTGCGTCATCGAATGTTTACATCATTAAAAATACTTCAATGACAATATGTCCAACAATATCCCCCTTTGTCATTGAGGGAAACACTCTAAATTCATACAAACTCCCCCTGTGATGATGCTTTTCTCCATGAAGTTACTCTCCCCCTTTGATATCAATGGAAAATGGTTTATCCCCCTATGGTAATTCTCCCCCTAACCAATCGATTTTTAATGAGGTTTTTGAATTACTCCTAAATTTTTTCGGAGATTTTCAAAAGTACTCCTGGGAAGAGGTTTTGTAAAAATGTTTGCAATCTGTTCTTTAGTGTCTAGATATACTATTTTAACTATTTTTTGGGTGACCTGATCTTTTAGGAAATGGTATTTAATTGGGATATGTTTGGTTTTAGAATGCATGACTGGATTTTTAGAGATACTTATGGTACTAGTGTTGTCACAGTTAATAATAATAGGATCATTATATTTTATTTGTAGGTATTCTAGATTTTTCTTCATCCAAAGAACTTGTGTGCAGCAGGATGCAACAACAATGTATTTTGCCTCTGTTGTAGAGAGTGATGTGGATGTTTGTTTCTTTCTTGACCATGATACCAGACTTTTTACTAAGAAAAATTCTCCTCCACTGGTGCTTTTCCTATCATCTATGCTACCTGCCCAATCTGCATCAGTATGTGCGGTTAGATTGAAGTCTTTATCTTTTGGATACCATAATCCTAGTTCTAGAGTGCCTTGAAGGTATCTGAATATTATTTTTACTTCTTTTAAGTGGTTTTCTTTAGGTGAAAATTGAAATCTCTCCACAAGTCCTACAACCTTCATGATGTCAGGTCTTGTTGTTGTTGAATATAGAAAACTTCCAACCATAGATCTATACATTGTTTGGTCTACTTTTGGTGAGTCATCTTCTAGACTTAGTTTACATCCAGTGACCATTGGAGTACCCATAGGTTTACTGTCTTCCATTTGGAATTTCTTTAGCATTTAATTGATATATTTGGTTTGAGAAACAAATATTCCATTTTTTGTTTGATTTACTTGTAAACCTAAGAATAATGATAGTTCTCCCAGCATAGACATTTCAAACTCTTCTTGCATTTTGGATGCAATTTCTCTACTTAGTGTAGTGAGATTACTCCTAAATATTATTTCATCTACATATACTACCACAACAATCATGTTTTGATCCTCAATTTTGATATACAATTTGTTGTCAGTGGTCCCTCTCTTGTATCCCTATTTTTGTAGATACCGATCAAGCCTAGAGAACCATGCTCTGGGGGCTTGTTTAAGACCATACATATCCTTTTTCAGTTTGCACACATAGTCCTGGTTTTCTGATAACATGAAACCTTCTGGTTTCTCAACGTAGAATTATTCTTCTAGTGTTCCATTAAGGAAGGCTGATTTGACATCCATGTGATATATTTTGAAATTTCTGAAACATGCAAGTGCTAGGAACATTCTGATTGCCTCAAGTCTTGCTATTGGAGAGAAAGTTTCCTCAAAATTAATAACTTCTACTTGGGAATATCCTTTGCAGACTAATATGGATTTGTTCTTCATAATTTCCCCATTTTCATTTAATTTGTTCTTGAAGATCCACTTAGTTCCTATCACATTCTTGTTCTTGGGTCTTGGAACTAGTTCCCAAGTCCGATTCTTTCTATTTGATCTAGTTCTTCATTCATTGATTTTATCAAATATTTATTGTTGAAAAATTCTTTAACTGATTTAGGTTCAATTAGGGATAGCATTGCTTGTTCCGAGTCAAAGGATAGTTTCCTTCTTGTTTCCACTCCTGTACTTTTATCTCCAATGATTTGNTAACACTTTATTGTCCTAAAGCCATCCAGGTTTATCCAATTATTAACTAACCACATGACATGCCTTTCAGGACGCACTAGGTGCTCCAAGGGTGCCACTCGCCTCTTTCTGTTTCTCTTGTGCGATGTTCCCTTCAGGACGCACCACGTGCTCCAAGGGTACCGCTCGCCTCTTTCCATTTTTCTTGCACGACGTTCCCTTCAGGATGTACCACGTGCTCCAAGGGTGTCACTCGCCTCTTGACTGACTTGGTAGACATAAAAAACCCCTGGAGTCAATACTCCGCCAGGTGATCTTGTGGGAGACTAAGGGCCTCTAAGGAATAAGGCCCCTGCCTTATTGCGTGCCCTTTAGAATCATCGTGAGCGACTGTCACAGTCTGCCCTCATGGCATCGTGGGTCCTCTCGAACTAGGTAATCATTAACCTATATTTCGAGCCACGACAGGAGTGCTAGTAGGATGTGGAAGGGCTGCTGTCCACACCTCTCTCTCAACATCTCTGGTAGTCGAGAGTGACCCCTCTACTCCACATGTGAGTCTGGTCAGCAAGCTATCATCAACCTGCATCATCAAAAAATAATGTCAGAAATATATCCATATCATATCATCTAATCAGATGCACTAATTTCACATATAAAAAAATCAAACCCCTTTAGTTCACTCCCCGACTCGTTTCAGATTCCAAGGGGTTCCATTGATGCCTCTGCATCCTCGAGGTCCGAAATCCTGCACACTTAGTAAAACTTAGTCAATAACACCTGTCTATGTCAATGCAACAAAACAACATGACATCAACCCATAACGTCTCATAATCAAAATAAAATGTTTTAATAACATAATAATCCAGATCACTTGCGAGCAAGTGTCCTCAAAGAATAAGTTCGCTCAGTGTGCCAGAGTGGGATGTTACAATAAATTCCATCATTCCCAAAGGCTACACTTGCCTCACTCTTATCTTGTAGTAATAACTTTACAAACTCTAATAGTTCATTGGACAAATGAATTCCATGATCTCCACCACCTGCATTTTCCTTGATCATTACTGTAAAACCAATCTTAGCTTCTACAATATTATATGATTAACTTCTTGATGCCTGTAACATCCTAAATCCACTGGTTAGTTCCTTATATTCCTTTTTTCATGGTTCAAATTCCAATTTTAGTCAACACTCATGTTGGAATACTGAGAGGAGGGGGGGGGTGAATCAATATTACCCTTTTTAACAATTAGCAGTTAATTTTTATATTTTATTGATTACCACAATGAATCAACAATGAATTGTATGCAAAATCAATTATACAAATATATTTAACATAAATTCAAGGTTTATAAAGAATAGTGAAGGACACCAATCCTCTTTAGAGCACCAACTCTAGGAGACATAGATCCCCTTCTTCAGGGAACCAACCCTAGGAAGCACCAACTCCCTCGTCTTTAGGGCACCAACCCTAGGAAGAACCAACTCCCTCGTATTTAGGGCACAAACCCTAGGAAGCACCATCTCCCTTGTATTTAGGGCACCAACCCTAGGAAGATCCAACTCCCTTATCTTTTACAATTTTCTTAGTAAGGATATGAATCCTTCCATACTCCTCCCTTCCACCCTCAATGCATAAGTATCTTCAACTTTCCTTCTTGGAATATGCTTCTGCTTTTGATCTTCAGATCTGGACTGCACAGACACTTTCTTCTCACCACTCTTTCTCATTTATATTCTCTTCCAACTGGTGTGAGCTATGAAATACTGTGTCCCTTTGTTTGGACCATCATACCTCTTCATTTTAATAGTAACAATAATCACTATTATTATTCAAACATTATCGAGAAACATTTTTAATTTAATGAAAATGACTTTCATTAATCGATCACTGGTATGGATCAATTTTATTTAACTTAATTTCATGTCTTTGCAAATATTGCAGAAATCAAATTATGTAGAGGCGCTTCCTTCAAACCATTTACATATGACCATAGGTGCAAGAACACGATCTTATTAATTTAAGTTCCGCCTCTTCTTTCTCCCTTTGTTTCTTTATTCCATATGACCTCAGGTGGTTACCAGGCGCTAAGCCAAGTGAGTGCTTGATTACTTATCAAAATCAACGATCACGTTTACGATGAGATGGACTGTTCTCATTTACTTCGAAACTTCGGGATTCCGGGTATTTGTTGGTGGTGAAACTCCCGAAGTAAAAACTCCCGGAGTGATGTAACTTGCTGACGTCACTCGTTGACATATATATCCTCATGTGGCACATGTTCTTCTCCTAGATCTAACGATCCTTATTTAACCAGGAAATGATTAACTCAATCCAACGACTATCGGGAATTTGGGTATTCAAGATTCGAGTCCTTTGCCTTAATTATCCTATCCTTCTACCTTCCTTGATCCGACAGTTGAGATATTTCCCAAAGTGTTCTTCAGATCATATGACTCATGTCCAGTATGGGACTTCAACCTTCAGGTGATCTTACTTGTTCTCAACCCTTTTCTGCTGAAGTGGTCAGCGCCGAAGTTTGACCACTATTTTGATCCAACAATCATCATGTATTGTCCAGATCCGATGGTACTCATTCACTTTGGGGCTTTGGGGCTCCGACCTTCGTCTTTCTTACTTCTCATTTTACCTGAAGTGAGATTACCCGAAGTGTAACCTCCTCACAAATGTTAATCTGAAATGAATGTTGTTCATTGATTGTGATCTTAGATTGATGGCTCGATCTTTCTGCGATGCTGCTTTGCCTTGTTTTAAATGCAACCACTCTTATTTTTCCCAAAAATTTACCTTCGATCGGATGGCTCACGTTTACTTCGAAACATTGGCTTCAGATAAAATTCCTTCATGCACATTTCCTTCGGTCGATTTTACCCGAAGTGGTCAATGCCTGGCTGACCATGTGTATGTCACTTCCATGATCTATGGTCCATGGCTTACTCTTTCGTTCCACTCAACTTGATCCAACAGTCGAGAATTCTCTTGGATCATATCAACATTCAGGGATGATTGCGGGGTTCTCACTAGCACAACGTTTAAAACTATTGTCAAGTTTTGCAATGGAACCTGCTCGTTTGGTAGTGGAACTGATGCCAATCGTAGATCTATTGGTGGGTGACGATCGACGGTCTAGACTAATTGAGGGATTGGAATTAATGCATTTTTTAATTCTCCCTTCACACTCTGCAATCAATCCTTGTCCTTGATCTGGTGCTTGCATATCCAATGGTCCTAGTTTGTTTTGTGGGGATTTCGATCCTGATCACGTTTCTGCAATGCACTTTCCCTTCTGAGCTTCATGTGCGTCATCAAATGTTTACATCATTAAAAATACATCAATGAAAATATGTCCAACAATATCCCCCTTTGTCATTGAGGGAAACACTCTAAATTCATACAAACTCCCCCTGTGATGATGCTTTTCTCTATGAAGTTACTCTCCCCCTTAGACATCAATGGAAAAGGGTTTCTCCCCCTATGGTAATGCTCCCCCTAACCAATCGATTTTTAATGAGGTTTTTGAATTACTCCTAATTTTTTTTGGAGATTTTCAAAAGTACTCCTAGGAAGAGGTTTTGTGAAAATGTCTGCAATCTGTTCTTTGGTGTCTAGATATACTATTTTAACTATTTTTTGGGTGACCTGATATTTTAGGAAATGGTATTTAATTGGGATATGTTTGGTTTTAGAATGCATGACTGGATTTTTAGAGATACTTATGGCACTAGTGTTGTCACAGTTGATAGTAATAGGATCATTATATTTTATTTGTAGGTATTCTAGATTTTTCTTCATCCAAAGAACTTGTGTGCAGCAGGATGCAATGACAATGTATTCTGCCTCTGTTGTAGAGAGTGATGTGGATGTTTGTTTCTTTCTTGACTATGATACCGGACTTTTTACTAAGAAAAATGCTCCTCCACTGGTGCTTTTCCTATCATCTATGCTACCTGCCCAATCTGCATCAGTATGTACGGTTAGATTGAAGTCTTTATCTTTTGGATACCATAATCCTAGTTCTAGAGTGCCTTGAAGGTATCTGAATATTATTTTTACTTCTTTTAAGTGGGTTTCTTTAGGTGTAAATTGAAATCTCTCCACGAGTCCTACAACCTTCATGATGTCAGGTCTTGTTGTTGTTGAATATAGCAAACTTCCAACCATAGATCTATACATTGTTTGGTCTACTTTTGGTGAGTCATCTTCTAAACTTAGTTTACATCCAGTGACCATTAGAGTACCCATAGGTTTACTGTCTTCCATTTGGAATTTCTTTAGAATTTCATTGATATATTTGGTTTGAGAAACAAATATTCCATTTTTTGTTTGATTTACTTGTAAACCTAAGAATAATGATAGTTCTCCTAGCATAGACATTTCAAACTCTTCTTTCATTTTGGATGCAAATTTTCTACTTAGTGTAGTGAGATTACTCCTAAATATTATTTCATCAACATATACTACCACAACAATCATGTTTTGATCCTCAATTTTGATATATAATTTGTTGTCAGTGGTCCCCCTCTTGTATCCCTATTTTTGTAGATATTGATCAAGCCTAGAGAACCATGCTCTGGGGGCTTGTTTAAGACCATACATATCCTTTTTCAGTTTGCACACATAGTCCTAGTTTTCTGATAACATGAAATCTTCTGGTTGCTCAACGTAGAATTCTTCTTCTAGTGTTCCATTAAGGAAGACTGATTTGACATCCATGTCATATATTTTGAAATTTCTGAAACATGCAAGTTCTAGGAACATTCTGATTTCCTCAAGTCTTGCTACTGGAGATAAAGTTTCTTCAAAATTAATAACTTCTACTTGGGAATATCCTTTGCAGCTAATATGGATTTGTTCTTCATAATTTCCACATTTTCATTTAATTTGTTCTTGAATATCCACTTAGTTCCTATCACATTCTTGTTCTTGGGTCTTGGAACTAGTTCCCAAGTCTGATTCTTTCTATTTGATCTAGTTCTTCATTCATTGATTTTATCAAATCTTTACTGTTGAAAAATTCTTTAACTGATTTAGGTTCAATTAGGGATAGCATTGCTTGTTCCGAGTCAAAGGATAGTTTCCTTCTTGTTTCCACTCCTGTACTTTTATCTCCAATGATTTGGATTTCAAGATGATTCTTCTAAACTCTCTTTGATGGAGCTCTTGGCAAGGACATTTCTTCATTGTCTTCTTCATCAGTGTGAGGTTTATTTTCCTGTGTTTCATCATCATGTTCTTGTTGATATTCTACATCATCATCCTCTTGTTGAGATTTTATATCAGCAGCTTTTTGTTGAGATTTTTTATCAAATCCTTCGGATATGCCCTTTATTAGATCATCTATTTTTACATTTGCACTTTCCACTATTTTTAATAGTATGAGATTATAACATATCTATGCCTTTTTATTTTATGAGTATCCTAAGAATATTCCTTCATCATATCTTGGATCAAACTTTCCTAGGTTATCTTCATCATTCTTTATGTAACATTTACTTCCAAAAATTCTAAATTATTTTACAGAGGATGGCCTCCCAAACCATATTTCATAAAGGGTTTTGCCATGATTGGGTCTCAACTGAGCTCTATTAAGTATGTGAACTTTTGTGTGGATTGCGTCTCTCCAAAATTTGTCTGGAAGTTTGGCTTCATTTAACATAGTTCTTGTAGCTTCTTGAACTATTCTGTTTTTCCTTTCTACTACTCCATTCTGTTGAGGAGTCCTGGGAGATGAAAGCTACCTTTTGATACCATGGTTTTCACAGAATTGAGTGAAATATTTAGAGGTGAAATCTCCTCCATTGTCTGATCTTAGACACTTAATTTTTAGATTTGTTTCATTTTCTACAAGAGATTTATATATTTTAAATTTCTCAAAGGATTCTGATTTTTCTTTTAAAAAGAAAACCCAAGTCAGTCTTGTGTAATCATCAACAATCAACATAAGATAAATATCACCATAATTTCTTTTCATTCTGGTAGGTCCACATAGATATGTGTGAATAAGATCTAATGGGTTAGTTGTGTAATTCTCTTTTGTTTTGAACCTAACTCTTGTTTTATTTCCTATTTGACAATGTTTACAAATAAGATCTGAAGGTTTAATCACTTTTGGAAGGTCCCTAACTGCTTCTTTTTTGTTGGATTTAATCAAGTTGCCAAAGATTAAATGTCCCAAATTTCTATTCCATAGCCAAATTTCTATATTGAGGATGTACACATTAATAGATGTTCTTGGTGCAACTGCCACTAGCTTTCCAATGTCCTTTTTTCTAATTTCACATTTCTGAGAATCAAAAGCAAGTATGTGACCCTGATCACAAGTCTGACTTACACTTAGAATATTTGGTTTGAGATTTTCTACCAAAAGTACATCTTCTTCTCTGGTTTTATTATTTCCTAAACTAACACTGCCTTTTCCCAGTATCTTGGCTGACATATTATCTCCAAAAGTTACTTTTCCTTTTCCTTTCTTATTGAACTTGAGAAATTTACTATTATCTCCAATCATGTGTTTGGAACATCCACTGTCTATAAACCAATGACACTCTTTATTTCTCGCATATAATTCTATATTGCACTCTGTTTGCTTTTTCCTCCATTCTTTTTGATTATGGGGAATATTTGTCTTTTTATCATATTTTGGCAATCTACAATCACTCGTTTTATGACCATAGTTGTTGCATTTTTGGAATTTACTATTGAAATATTGCAAAGGAGAAAATGAGTTACAGTTGTTGGATCATGTTTCCATTGATGTCAAAGGATTGATGTTGATGTCAAAGGATTAATGTCAAAGGATTGATGTTGATGTCAAAGGATTAATGTCAAAGGATTGATGTTGATGTCAAAGGAACAATGTCTTTTCATAGTATATTGATGAAGTATGTATTGTCATTGTTATAGATGAATATGGATTGATGTGTTTTCATTGATATATGATGCATATATGGATGGATGCATTAATGTATTGATTATTGGATCATGTGATCATACATAGAATCAATGACAAAGGGACAATGTCATAGTGATGTATTGTCATGGGTTATTCCAGTTGGATTGATGTAAAGATGACTCATTATTGTCCTATCATGGTTCATAGGGAGTACAAATGGATGAACTCCAAAGTGGTCCCCTTATGGTGAAATCCCTCACGGGAAGACGCTTTGCGGTTGAGTTATCCTAGTAGTATGGTTAGATAACCCATGATTAATTGTGGAATAATGAGATGAATATTAGTGAATTTGTTAGTGAAACTATCCTAGATGGATAGTTCTTGTCATGCCATTTCCAGTGGCATGCAGAATGTCACATAACTCCTCACGGTTCGAGAGTTATGGCCTTACGAAGTTGGAGGACCCTCATATGATGGCTAGAAGCCCCGAAAGGTCAAATAATTCAAAGTGATTACAAAGAAGAAATTAATTAAATAATAAAGTGAAGTGATAAAGTCAAAGAGGATTATTTAAATAATAAAGAAAATGGAGAACTTTCTAATTATGGAAAGTGGTTATAAGAGGGTTAACCCTAAAATGAGAAAAGTGGGTTAAGTGGTCAAGTGGCTATTGGATGCATGGACAAGTGACAATTGGACAAAGTTGGACATAAGTGACTATGTGGACAAAGTGGCTATGTGGAAAAAGTGGCCAAGAAGATTCTTATAAGGAAGCTACTTGGAGAGTATAAATAAGAGGCAAGGGTCTCTTGTAAGATATATCCCTTGAGCATATATTGAAGATATATTATGAGAGTGAGATTGACTAGAGGATCTCATGGACGCATCAAATTTTCTGTAAGTTTGAGATCTTGATGGAGAAAGTTTTGGAAGTTCAGAAACCCTAGTTTTTGAAGGAGTACGCGAGAAGTAGTGGACTAGAGAGTGTTACGCTGGCTGCAGTGAGCCAGAGCGCGTACACACACGGGCTGAAGGAGGACATAACACATACAGTTGGAGGAAGTCATGAAGACCTCAGTGTGGGCTGATGACATGTTATTAAAGTCTAAAGCAAGTTCTAGATATGCATTCTATGGGATCTTATCTGCCATAAAAGTTCTGGTATGGTTACATAGTTGTATTTATGGATACTCTTGCTTATTGTATGGTGAATGCTTAATACATTCTTGGTATGGCTGTGGTGATATGGTTATGTTGATTGATTGATAGAGTGAGAAACACTCTTATGTTTCAGTACTGATATGGTTTCCATAGTATATTGGTTACTTATGTTTGAGTAGCCTTCATATTGTATGGTTGAGGACCATGAGTAAGTTGTTGGAGAGTATGGTTGTGTTGAGATTGGTTATGGTACAGATTGGACAATGAAAGAAAGAAGTGAATGTGACTGAAGGCTATAGAGGATCCGAGTTTTGTTTTCATGAAGAGAAAACCCTAATTGTTCAGAAGGAATACACAGGCTGTAGTAAAGACAGGCCACATACATACATGAGATGTACTATTGGTAGGGTGCGTACATACACGTGCTGCATGACTGACAGGTCGCGTACCTGTTGATAGATTGCTATGTGTTGAGGATTGATTCCTCTTCTTAGTTGGTGCTGAGTTGTGTAAGCTGAGTCTTGCATTATAGAGCCGGTGCTCTTGTGGAGTTGTAACTCTATTCAGTTGTTGCTGATAACCCAAGGATTGTAGTCCATAATAAAAGGAAAATTATACATACATATTGTGTTCTTTATGTTCCTTGTGGTGATGACTTATTGATGATATATCTTTCTGATATATGTTCACATTTAACTGGTTATAAATGACAGTAATAAGTGATGAGTAAATGGTGATTTATAACTAAGGATTTTTGTGAAGGAAAGTTTTTGATAAGAGCCCTACACTGATTCACCCCCCCTTCTTAGTGTGGTTGGTGTGTCCAACAATTGGTTTCAGACCAGGCCTTCACTATAAGCCTTAACAAGCTTGGAGGAGATCCATGGACACACAAATGGATGATGAAATTCCAATCCTTGATGAGGAAAATTATTCTACATGGAGAATAGAAATGAAAGTG
>JZKD02S0809708.1:51836-74645 GCA_000966675.3 Picea glauca | reverse complement strand
GTAGCAGTTTCATATTTTTGGACATAATTGTTAAGGCTGTTAATGGTATCCTTTTCAACCACTAGCTTGGACAATAGTGTCTTGGTTTCAGTCCCCTTACTTGATGATTGGTATGCTGGTTTTTTTTTTGATATTTCCCTAAAGATTCTTCTTGGAAAAACTATTCACAAGATCACAATGAGATCTACCCCCGAGGGTTTGATCCATGACCCTTAAATCTTTTTTTGAGCACACAGAAAAAAGGATAACAACAAGCACATCAGGTAAATCTGTTCTTTGTTTTTGCTAAGGTAATACCTAGATATATAATGTGATTTCTATTATAAATTGTTTACATCAGAATTTTGTTTTGAATATCTTACTGATCCAGAATTACAGTAGCAAATAAAATTAAAAGATATTTTTGTTTCTAGCTAGTCTATAATTTTCCCTTAAAATTCTAACAGTTATCTTAAGGTATTACATATTTGAAATTTAAAGGGTTGTAAAAGGGATCATACAATATGCTTGATAATAAGAGGAGGAGAAGGATTCATATTAACAAGCTCTATACAATTTTATGTGGTCAAGCTCTATAAGAGGAGGAATTCTTCCCAATTTGAATTTCATGTATTTGAAAAAAATTATAGTGTAATGAGTTAAAAAGGTACAAATAGTAGTTTTATAGATACAATTATGTGGTGTATCTTGATAATTGAAACATAAAATTTAGAGTAATATTGAGAGAAATGTAATTATGGAAAACAAATAAAATAGACCTAAAGTATTGAAGTAACAAAAATAGGCAAATATTTATTGATATTTTGAATAAGAAACAATGTTCACTTGCATCTTTGAGGGGGAAAAATTTATTTGAGCAGAGATCTAATACAATAATTATCATAAAATAAGAGAACATAGTTGTCACAAAAAAACTATGTTGATTGTTCTCCTATATCAATGTAATTGTAAACATATAAATACATGAAGACTCTATCTAAAGTTAGACACACTACCTAATCACAATCATAACTAGTTGAGAGAATATCTCAAAAGGGGCGGTATGTGTGTGGGGGGGACTATTTGTGAGCTCGGAGGTCAACCAGTCATCAATTATGTTTGGGGACTTGAATCAATGAATACCAATGAAGTGAAGGCCTATGCTCTTTACTCTGGAACCACAATGGCCTCTCTCCAAAAGAATTAAAAACCTCATCATTTGTGGAGACTCCATGCTAGTTATAAGAACAATTGTTCAAAGAAATATTGTCGGGGGTAACATATACAATGGTTTTATGCTTCGTTCCCTATATGCGCTTAATAATTTTGAAAAAATTACGTTTTATCATATCAAATGGCAGTTAAATGTGGAAGCAGACAAATATGCAAAGGGTGGCTCAAGGTTAGCCAAAGTCAATTTGGTAATTAATGGGGAATTAAGGATTCATCCCCACCCTTAATCTAATTATGATTGTATTAAATGGTATGGACAGATGACGGTGCTCCAATGTATTTGGGTCATTGCTCACACACTCCATGATCCTTTGTAGTTATTTCACTCACCGTCACAATGCGTATGGATTTGACTTTTTAAGAAAGACAACCATGGGTCCAAGAATCACTGATGCAGATGACAGAGACATGAAGATTGGACAGGAAATTCAAATAGTTGCATGATTCCTCTTCTATCCAATCCAACTTTGTGGAAATCACTCTTTGGCTCTAAGGTATCCCTGGATACACCCTGAGAAATACAATTTTAGTCTTCTTGTTTTAAATTTGTGCAATCATGAAGTTCTTTTTGGTGGTAAATTTTCTTGTCTATGGGACAAAATTAATGTTTGAAATTACCAGGATATAGAGCTGGGATTATGGGTTTCCTCATTCTTCTTCTTTGGTATTATTTTTACCTCTAATTTTCGATTTGACCACCCTCTCATTAATCTTTCACCCCAACTTGTCAGCCCTGATTTATTTCTTGGTTTGTTAAGATGTCTTTGGGGTTTTTTTTCCCACAAAGGAATCCATGGGGTTTCACCTTGTTGACCAATATCTTATCACATTCATTCATACAGGGGGTTTTTAAATTGTAAAAAATAAAGTCAATATATTGTAGGTATTGGGGGGGATGTGGGGTCTCAGGGGGTTTATAGGTATTGGGGGCTATAAAAAGGGGTATACAATAAAAATAGGGGTTTATTTGATTGGAAAGATATATTGGGAGGGGGGTTCAACAAAATGATTTTTGGAGGTATTTATCAATATCTAGTGAAATTAGGGGTATTCTTTAATATCCCATGAACGAAGGTGCTATGTCACAGGTTCAATGAGTGAAGACCCCATGAAGGAATACATGTTTGTTTGGGTGTTATTTTTGAGCCCTTAAATCATCAAAGCACCAAATTCAAGCCCCGTATTCAGATTCCCAATACCAAGACCTACCAGAATCCAGACTTTCATTATCCAACTACTGGGGTTATTTTGGGACAAATTATTAATTGTTTTCTGTGTGCAAAGATCTATAAGTGTGAAAGATAAGAATTGAGAGAATATATAACAATGGACCCACCATAGAGTGAGATAAAACACATATTAAAGAGGCATCATGGAGTATTTGAGGGTTATAGGAATCAAATTGTAAAATTTGCAGTAAAATTCAACAATATAGAGTAGATGGTAAATGCCCTCTTTCATAGAAATGATCACTTAGAGAAAGAGAGGCAGAGAAACTATGCATTGGAGAAAACGATGGAAATATTGCTGCAATGAATGGACACTATGTAACATGAACTCAAGCAATCCAAAGAAAGAAAGGAAGAAAGAAAACAAATAAATGAACTAGAGCAAACTCTAGTGAGGATTATTCACCGAATGGACATATTAGAACATGAATGCAATCATTTTAGATCAAGGGAAGTCCCCCAACACTCCAATTCAGGATCCAACAATCAACTATCAAGGAATTCTTGGGTTGGACAATTTGGTGTTGACCAAGAAGGATAGCAAACAGAGCCAATGGATACTAAAGACAACATGCCAAGTCAAGTTGAAATGCAAGAAGAACCTGAAAATGATTCAACATCTTGAATATGTATTTCAAATGTATTTTGTTGATGGGATACTATATTAGAATATATGAAAGCTAGGTTTCCTAGATGTATAATTTTTTTCATGTTTTCTATGATGGGAGGATAGTATAAATGGACTCAGTTTATGACGAACCAAATTTTGGTTGTTTCTTTGCCTTAGTGAAACCTTTATATATATTTAATAATAATCTTCAGTTTCTTAAAAAAAAGAATATCTCAACCACACTCACAACTAATTTAACTCTCACCCAACGACCTCCTAAAACCACTCAATAAGGCTATTCACGTAGAGACATTCCCTACTCGACAATAACCAATACAATAACAAACTATGTGATAAAATACTAACACACAAGACAAGTATGAGTTAACTATTCTATTCACGTAGAGACATTCTCTACTTGACAATAACCAATAAAATAACAAACTATGTGATAAAATACTAACACACAATACAAGTATGAGTTGACTGTTCTAATACTCCCTCTTAATGAGTACTTGTCTTGTCCAATGAGATCTTCATTATTCTCTAGCGTACTACAACACATGTTTTTTTTTCTAGATCTTGAAGATGGTCCCACATTACAAAGTCTTCATTTTTTCTGACCTGTTTGTATTCCGTGCCTCAAGCATAGAGTCACCACCAAACTATCAAAGTCCATATATAGGAACAACCATCCCTCAGAATACATGCCACTGTAATCGACGATCTAGTAGGAAGTCCTTCACCTACATGGTTCATTCAACTACTTGATGAATTTCCCTTGAATTTGGAAACAACTTTGCCAACAATTCCCAATAACTAACAAGTGCAACTAGTGCACCTTTCTCTCTAGTTACATTCTTTCTTGAATATTACTTGATTCGATTCCAACAAACTTGGTCCAACATCACCTCGAACATACATTGAACGAATGGCTCAACCAACATATAAGTTTTAACAACTCATTATACTAGTGAACAACCTCCCTTATAGGGAAACTCAAAAATAAAAATCAAACCTCCAATCATGAGTCTAATGCCACAAAACCATTGTTGAATACCATACCATGAATCTAATGAAACATTACCAAACTATGGGTATACATGCCTATATAGGTCTTACATATGCCTAATTACATTATGAAAAATTTAAACCTTGCCCCAAATACCATAGAACCATAATGCTTTGATTTGCTGATTTATTCTTCCTTTTGTTCCTTTGAAGACATGTACATAATTGGTGTCTCCATCTTTTTCATCCATGATATGTACCTTCAAAACAAGATTGTAAAATATTGGAATGCCTCATTCCAATATGGATGGATCCTTACAATATTAAGTTAGGTGACTCAATGTTACTTCCAATCGCATACCACTTTCTGAGAGCTACACTATTTTGACCCCTTCTCTACAACTGAGTGCTATTCCCTGTTTGAGGTACTCCCTCTTACACTCCTCTCATTTACAACTTGGTCAAAACATTTAAGATGACATTGTACAATGTCTCTTCCCTAGATGTATTTCAGTCCTTACAACATTTTCTCTCTCTCAAATAAACACCACTAAAACATCATGACAATCAATTATTTCCCATGTGACCAACCACACCATACAAGACACTTTCATTACAATATGACTCAGTTCTTGATGACCTCTTACTGTAAACTTGGAAACATTGGACCTTCACTTTGAACTTAGGGTGTCAGGTAACACTAATCATTCACAAACAAATTTTCAAGAGAATAAAATATACCCAATTACAAGACCATACCCTATTTTCATGATTATATTATCAAGCTAATACATAAAGCTTCACCATGCCCATCATTTGTTTAAAATTCACCAAAGTCAACACCCAATAATAATTTTTTTTCCATGTGACATGCAATTTTGACCAACTTAATCTTCACTAATACTTCAAAGGATGGTTTTAATCAAAGTTTTACAACTTTTCAATGTTGTAAACTTTACCAAATCCACCATGCCAATATCACTTTTATCTTTTCAACATATTATTTTAAGAAAAAAAATGGGAAATTATGTTTCGTAATTTATTAGGGTTTCTTTCTTTGTTCGGAATGCTATGCTCAACTCCAGTCGAGACCTTCTTTTTCATTTAGGTGTAAACTTCTCTAAATAAATGTAAATTTCCTGGTTTTATGACTACACGCAAAACAAAAAGTACAATTTTTTTTTTAAAGGCAAGAAGGCGATGACGTCAACAGTATCCACACAACTGACAATGAACGCAAGTGCGCCATCCAGGCAACAAGCAACTATGACTCCACGCCCCAGGCACAAGGGAAACTGGGAAAACATGTGTAGAACAAAGGAGGAATGACTGGCCGCCCGACACAAACAAGACACACCTACAAGATAAGGGACAACATTCCCCTCCCGACACCTGACCAAAGATGAACAAGACTATAAACTCAAGGCGTGTGGACCCAACGCAAGAAGGCATTCCACCCCGACACCAAAGGCAACTTACAATGCTCGACAACACTCATACTGAACGCACCGACTCTGACCAAGTTCTCATTCGCCTCTATCCAATAGGGCACGCCATGCTCCCCTCATTAGGAATCATGCTGTCCCCAAGTGATAGCCGCGTGAAAACCTTGGCACCACACCTCCTATCTAGACCGAGGAATCTAGAAAAATTCGACGCGCTAGGAGCCAAAATGCCGAGAGAAACCACACCCAAACCCCAACAACAGGTTGACGAGACACCAGAGGATGACTACCAGGGAAGACACAACCCAATACAAGACTTGTCAACCACCCACCCCTTTTATCAAGTATAACTGTTCAATAAATACCATCTAAATAGCGTTGAATACATATCAATTTTATCATTCTTACGATCTAAAAGGGCAATTCTAAATTAATTCCAAATTGTAATCTAACTAGCATTTGATATCATAAAACAACCTTTACCATATCAATGCAGAAAACTATAATGAAATACTTATTAACACATTACATCACAACATGTGGTCTGTCTACACTAACCGTACCAAAATGACAGCCTTCTATTAAACTTAAAGGATTTTTCTAGGAAGTGACAATGCTGTTAAAGCCATATACATTCAATGGGAAATTAGAGCCATGTACTTTTAATGAGAAATTAGAGCCACATACATTCAATGAGATTTGCTGCCATATGCTTTTAATGAGATTTAATGCCATAATCCTAGTCATAATTAACGCCCTTCAGAGCCATTTAATGCAGTCAATGACATTGTTGACGATGTCATTTAGAATGCAGGTAGATTCATCTTTTGCCATGTAATCTAAATAAACACAACTGAATATATAATGCGCCTTTAATCAAGTTATGCACTAACTGTCAAAAACGATATGGGGAAAATCAGAATGGGAAAACTATCAATTAAAAAAAAACGAAAGGGGAAAACTGTCATTTATAAAAAATGGAATGGGGCAACTGTCAATTAAAAATGAAATGGGGAAACTGTCAATTAAAAAAATCGAATGGGGCAAACTGTCATTTAAAAATGAAATGGGGCAACTGTCAATTAAAAATGGAATGGATCACAGAGTTTAAAGCCTTCTAAATAAATTCGATGTCTGATTAATGATGCAACGCAGGTGGACACCTATGATTTCCCCGACATACTAAACAAATCGCAGCCAGGGATAAAGAATTCATTTTTCCTTCGCCTGGGGTACCCAACAAAAATGCAGACAGGGATACCAAACAAAACAAAGACAATGATAATAATACCCCTTTTTTTATTCGCATGGGATACCAAAAAAATAACGCAGACAGTGCTAATAAAACATTTTTCATTCGCCTGGGATACCAAAACAATAACGCATATAGGGATCGATAATTCATTTTTCATTCGCCTGGGGTACCCAAGTCAAACACCAACAAGGATCATAACTAATTCGTTTTTCAAATGAATTAAAAGCATGAAAAAAAAATCATAGCCCAAGCAAAAAAACACAAACATGGATCATAACTAATTCATTATTCAATGAATTAAAGCATGGGAAAAAATCACAGCCCAAGCAAAAAACGCAGAAAAGGATCATAACTAATTCATTTTTCAAATGAATTAAAGCATGAAAAAACCACATCCCAAGCAAAAAAGCAGACAGGGATCATAACTAATTCATTTTTCAAATGAATTAAAGCATGGAAAAAATCACAGCCCAAGCAAAAACGCAGACAGGGATCATAACTAATTCATTTTTCAAATGAATTAAAGCATGGAAAAAAAAATCACAGCCCAAGCAAAAACGCAGACAGGGATCATAACTAATTTGTTTTTCAAATGAGTTAAAGCATGGAAAAAATCACAACCCAAGCAAAAACGTAGACAGGGATTATAACTAATTCGTTTTTCAAATGAATTAAAGCATGGAAAAAAAATCACAACCCAATAAAAAACATAGACATGGATTATAACTAATTTGTTTTTCAAATGAATTAAAGCATGGAAAAAAAATCACAACCCAATAAAAAATGCAGGCAAATCCTTCTCAAATAAATTTAGGTGCAGAAGTAAACAACATGGAACGAAGATGTACAAGGCTCAGGGTAAACGTTTGCCAAAAATTCCATGACCATAGTCAACAAGAACAACCAATAGGGGTAGATGACTGGTAGGAACATCCTTCGCTCAACATCCACGCACAAAAAAGCAGGGCGTTGAGATCCATAGGTCTATTAACACCAAAGCGACGACCGTAGATTAGGCTCCAGGCCGACTACTCAGGTGAAGATTGATGAGCTAGGGACGATAGGTAAAACAACCGCAATAATCACGAATCAATATACCATAGGATGGTCAAGACATGTAGGGATCGAAGGCCATGGGAAAATCAACATCGAGCTAACAACTATGGGGAAAATTTCAGTCATCAACTATAATACTAAGACAATCATTTTTCGTACCCAATAAACATGCAGAACTAAAGCATATATCATACTAAAAATCTACCATGCAACAATAAAGGAAACATACCATTTCCCAAACGCCCACTGTGAGTTGATCTCCTGCATGCTTCGTACAAATCCCGCTTTCCAACTGATGAGACTTCAACAGTACCTCCCAGCCAACGCTAGGGATACTCTTCTCCCCCCTTAGGCCACCAAGCCACAAAGGGGCCACACACACTATCCAGAGAATCAGTTAGCTCCCAACTCACCTCGCAAGGTCGAGCTACCACTCCTCATTGAGTTGGGTATCCCAATTCCCACAAGCTAAGTCAATCAAGTATAGAGTTTTGCAGCGCAACGTTACGCCAAACAGAAGAGATCCTCTTCCTCCTCCTCCCTCCTTTATATAGTTTTTCTAACTCAGTTACTTTCCCAAAATCCCTTTTAATTTACTGTTCATTAATTTAATTCATAATAATCCTCCTCGTACATGTGTCACCCATCCTCTTCATCCCTCCAAAATCTAATTTCTTTAATTAATTAACTACCCTTATTTCCCTCACACACCTAGAGTCACTCCTAGAATCGCTCCTAGGTGTCCCAAAATTCCCTTACAGGTTTTAATGACTTTCCCCATTATTAATTTGCTAGTTCAGTTTAAATTAGAAAATTCTTAAATGGTAGATACCTTACTAAGTTGGACTAACTGCTTTTCCCTAGTGTTTCCCCTTTTCTTTTATGGTTCCCGCTTTTTCATAGTTTCCTAATTATTTTAGATTTCCCCTTTTTCCCTTTTTAATTAAACTCAAAAAGGCATGTGCAAAAACTTACCCTTTTTCCCCTTCCCCCACCTTTTTTAATGAATTAAATTTTTAACTAGCATAATAAAGTAAAACAATCATTTCCCGTTTTTAAGTTTTATTCCAAAAGTTTTTTATAAATCACTTTAATTGCTTATCCCCTTGTCACAAGATTAATGAAGATTATCTTTATTATTTATTTTATTTTTATACATGTTTATTTTTATTAATTTTATTTATTTATAAATAGGTAAAATTTTACCACCAGGAAAATTTAGACCTAGACCTTATTTTCCTAGGCCGGGCGACATTTTTTTAGGAAAAGGTTTCAAATCTTCCTTAACAATTTATTGTCCTAAAGCCATATAGGTTTATCCAATTATTAACTAACAGCACGATGTTCCCTTCAGGATGCACTAGGTGCTCCAAGGGTGCCACTCGACTCTTTCTGTTTCTCTTGCATGATGTTCCCTTCAGGACACACCACGTTCTCCAAGGGTGCCACTCACCTCTTTCCATTTGTCTTGCACGACGTGCCCTTCAGGACGCACCATGTGCTCCAACGGTGCCACCTGCCTCTTGAATAACTTGGTAGACATAAAAAACCCTTGGAGTCAATACTCCGCTAGGTGATCTTGTGGGAGACTAAGGGCCTCTAAGGAATAAGGCCCCTGCCTTATTGCGTGCCCCTTAGAATCATCGTGAGTGACTGTCGCAGTCTTCCCTCATGGCATCGTGGGTCCTCTCGAACTAGGTAATCGTTAACCTATAGTTCGAGCCACGACAAGAGTGCTAGTAGGCTGTGGCAGGGCTGCTGTCCACACCTCTCTCTCACCATATCTGGTAGTCGAGCGTGACCCCTCTACTCCACATGTGAGTCTGGTCAAAAAGATATCATCAACCTGCATCATCAACGAATCATGTTAGAAATATATCCATATCATATCATCTAATCAGATGCACTAATATCACATATAAAAAAATCAAACCCCATTAGTTCACTCCCCGACTCGATCCAGAGTCCAAGGGGTTCCATCGATGCCTCTACATCCTCGAGCTCTGAAATCTTGCACACTCAGTAAAACCGAGTCAATAGCACCTGTCTATGTCAATGCAACAAAACAACATGACATCAACCCATAACGCCTCATAATCAAAATCAAATGTTTTAATAGAATAATAATCCGGATCACTTGCGAGCAAGTGTCCTCAAAGAATAAGTTCGCTCAGTGCACCAGAGCAGGATGTTACATATGGTCTAGACTTCATCCCGAAGTTTCATAGTATAAGTGCCGAAATAATGTGTATCAAAATATCATAAGTCTATCTATCAAACAAAAATGGAAACTACTAGCGCATATCATATGTGTCCTCTGAGGTTGCCGAGTGTGGACTATAGTTGTCCCACTAGACCTTGACCTTATCTACTGTTCGACGCTGTATCTGTTGAATGCGATGATCCAAGATGTGGATTGGCTCAGACATGATCACCCCCTCATCCAATACTTGCAAGGAAATCATGTCAATAACATGTGTAGGATCACTAATATAATGTCTCAAAACAGATACGTGAAAACATCGTGCATACGCCTCAAGGAATCAGGCAAGGCTAGTTGATAGGCCATGGGCCCCTTTCTCTCCACAATCTCGAAAGGTCCCACGAACCTAGGAGATATTTTAGCTCCCTTTCCAAACTTGATCGAGCTCTTATGTAGTTTAAACCACAAGAAGACTTGATCGCCAACGTCGTAACTATGGTCGACACATTGCGCATCGACATAACTCTTTTGTTGATCCTGTGCTTGTTTAATCCTTTGTCTTATTGTTTGCATTTTCTCTTCCATTTCTTGGATCGCTTCTAGTCCCACCAGGACCCTATCCTCAAGCTGACCCCAACTCAAAGGCATCCGACACGGTCACCCGTAAATAAACTCGAAAGGCGCCATTTTAATGGTGCTCTAGTAACTGTTGTTATAAGCGAATTTCACCAGTGGTAAGAATTCTTCCCAACGCTTTTGTTGGTCCATCATGTACATGCGCAACATGTCCTCCAAGGTCTAGTTCATTCATTCGGTCTTCCTGTTAGTCTCCGGGTGATATGCAGTACTGAAGTTAAGTTGGGTTCCCAAGGACTCTTGGAAACTCGTCCAGTAAACACCGATCCTTGATTAGATATAATCCTCTTAGGCACGCCATGCAGCCTCACAATCTCACTGATGAAAACTCTAGCTATGTTAGGTTCCTGATAAGTCGTACACATAGGAATAAAGTGAGCACTCTTTGTCAGAGTGTCTACTACTACAAAAATTGAGTCATGTCTCCTTGCCATCAGTGGCAATCAAACAATAAAATCCATCGAAATAACCTCCCATTTTGATTCTAGAATAGCGTGTGGATGTAGTAATCCTGTTGGATGTCTATGCTCAGCCTTTACCTGCTGATATTCTAAACATATGGCCACATAGTTTACTATGTTTGCCTTCATTCCCTTCCAAAAGAATAAGGGTTTAAGGTCCTCCCTCATATTCATGACTCTCGGGTGAGCCATGTAGATTTATCTATGAGCCTCTCTTAGGATCAAGCTCCTCAACTCGTCCTTCGGTGGTATGTAAATCCAATTTTTAAACCTCAGTAATCCATCGTTGTCAAAAGTAAATCCTTCAAATCTTGGTACAATTATTGTGTTTTGTTCGATAAAACCATCGACCTCTTTGTACCAGTCATCGTCACACTGTAAAGTCAGAATATTTTCACATAGATTTGTCTGAAGAGGTAACACCGAAAATATGTGTGGTCTCCGACTCAATGCATCTGCCACTCAGTTCACTGTTACTTTTATGTAAGTAATCTTGAATTCACACTCACTAAGAAATTCCGACCAATGCCGTTGTCACGTGTTTAGGTCGCTTTGCATAAAGATGTGCTATAGTCCATAGTGGTCCGTCTTTAGTTCAATTTTTTGTCCAACAAGGTAGTGTCTCCAAACCTTCAAGGCATATACGATGGCTAAGAACTCCAAATCGTGCATCGCGTAGTTCTCCTCATGCCTTCTCAGTTTCCTTGAGATGTAAGTGATCACTCGACTATCTTGCATCAAGACTCTGCCTAAGACTTCCTTGGATGCGTCAGTGCATACCAAGAAGTCTGCATCCATGTCAGGGACTTTTAGTATCAGTTCCATTGTCAACAACTCCTTGAGCCTCCTAAAAGCTTTTGTGCATTTCTCGGTCCAATCAAACTTCTTGTTCTTCTGCAACTCCGTGATTGGATTTTCTATCTTCAAAAATCCCTCAACGAACTGTCGATAGTATCCTGCTAGACCCATGAAGCTACGTACTTCCAAGACGTTCGTCGGTGCAGGCCATTCCATAATAGGCTCGACCTTCGCTGGATCCACAACGATACCTTCACTGGATATGACATGCCCTAAGTATTGAATCTTCGATTGATAAAATGAGAATTTGGACAACTTCCCATACAATTTTTTCTCTCGCAGACACTGTAGTACCAAGCGCAAGTGCTCGTCATGCTCCTCCATTATCTAAGAATAAATCAAAATATCGTCAATGAATACTTGGACGAACTTGTCCAAGTACTTGCGAAATACCCCATTCATCAAAATCATAAATACCCCTGGGGCATTTGTCAGTCCAAACGATAAAAAAATAAACTCGTAATTTCCAAACCTCGTCTTAAAGGAAGTCTTAGGGACATCATCCTCCTTGATTCGTAACTGGTGATACCCTGATCACAAATTGATCTTTGAGAACACCATCACACCCTTCATCTGATCGAACAGATCATCAATCCTCGACAACGGATACTAATTCTTGATCGTTGCTTTGTTCAATTGATGGTAGTCAATGTAGAGCCTCCAAGACCCATCCTTATTTCGTATGAAAATAACAGGCACACCCCACAGTGACACACTTGGACGTATCAGTCCCAGGTCCAATAATTTCTTCAATTGCATTCTCAACTCCTGTAACTCCGGGGTCAAAATCCGATAAGGCATTCTTGCTATTAGTTCAATCCTTGGTTTTAAGTCTATAGTAAACTCCAATTCCCTCTCCAGTGACATCCCAGGTAACTCCTCTGGAAAGACGTCTGCAAACTCTCTCACCACCGGAAGGTGTTCTAGACCTTCTGCCACTCCCTTCTCATTTAACGCAAGGATCGCATAAATCTTACACTCCTTGTGCACGCTCTTCCGTAGCTACAAGGAAGAGATGAACCTCAGGGAAATTCTTGGTTTCGACCTACAATCACATGTCTTTTTCCTTCATCATCAACCAAGCTAAACTATTTCATCTTACAGTTGAGTATCACCTCATGCGATTCTAGACAGTCCATACCGATCACGACGTCATAAGATCCTAAGATCATGACGTACATGTTGGCCCTAGTGACAAAATCTCCCAGGTTAAGGATACAGCCTGTAACCTTTCCTCCAAACTTCTATTTAGCTCATGAAGCCATCTCTATGAAGCTAAAATCATCCTGTTCGACTGCCTTTACCTTAATCCTTTTTAGCGCTACATCAGAAATGAAACTCTCAGTAGCACCAGGATCTATCAAAATACTAAGGGGCTGGTCAATGACGGTACCTGACGTCTCGAGCACAGTCAACTGGTGCTCTTCCTGGTGGTTATTCACCGTTGCATGAATCCGATGGGCCTTGCCCATATCTCCCATGGTAGTGGGTCTAGATGATCTATATGCTCTAGTCATCTCTATAGGGAAGTTGCACTGGTAGTGTGGCTCCCCACACGTCCAACACCCCTTCTTCGGTCCATTACTCCTAGTACCTGAAGTAGAACATGACGGTCCACTGGCCTAGAATCCTAGTCTGTTCTACTGAACAGGACTAAACTATTGCTACTGCAGCCGACGCTGCTGCTGATGCTGTGGTCCCCGATAAGGTGTCCACTGCTGAGGTACCGGTCGCCGAGGTGTAGTGAAAGTGGATCCCCTCTGGAAGCCACGATATCCTGGCGTATGTCTAGCTGGTGTTTGATGCTACTGCACACTAGTTGGCACCTACCCTGCTGGTCTCACTGGAGTCCTACTCTGACCTCCGCTGATAAGCTCCTCCTCTGCTATGAGGGCCTTCTGGATGACATCATGCAAGGTTTGAGGCATCAAAATCCTAACCTTTTCACGTATGCTACCATTAAGGACGAACATGAACCTGTTGAACTTAAGTTTATCAGTGTTAAGATGTGGAGCATACCAGAGCAGTTCTATAAAATGGGCCTCATACTCGGGCACCATATGGATGCCCTGTCGTAAGGCATTGAACTCATTAAGCTGACACTCAATGAATTCTTTTGATAGGTACCTCTCTCGGAACCTTTCCTTGAATAGTTCCCATGACACGTCTTCGACGACCATGTTTAGTTGTGGTAGGAGAATCTTCCACCATAGTAGAGCGCTCCCCTTCAGTTGAAAGACCGCCATGCAGAGCTTCATGTTGGAGGTATAGTTGCGAAGTGCAAAGAACATCGCCATATTCTCCAACCATGCCTCCGCATCTATGCCATCTGGGGCACCAAAGAACTCGATAAATTTGACCTTCTCGAGTTCACGGTGAATTCTACCAGTACCGACCGAAGCGTGCGGTGGACCCTTGAGGGGTGCCAATGCTTTGGCCTCATCTCTGTCCAAATGGCTGATCAATGCCTTAGACATGCGCTGAAAAGATCTCATCATTCCAACCACATCACCCATTGCTATCTTCTCCTTCCCGACAACCTGTTCGTCTTCCTGGGGGTTAGACCCCTCAGGTGTGGATGCTACTGGAGGTGTCACACCTCCTTCCCTAGCACCCCATCGTCTGCCTCCGTGACGCCCTCTAACCATGATCACCTGGACGGATACAAGTCAACTCAATTAGCAACATTATAATAAAATCATAACAACGAAAGCCGTAGTGATCCCAAGTCACAGGTTGAACTTGCTCTTATACCAAATGTAAAGTCCCTAGTTTTACGACTACATGCGAAACAAAAAGTGCATTTTTTTTTCTAAAGGAAAGAAGGTGATGACGTCAACAGTATCCACACAATTGATGAAGAACGCAAGCGTGCCATCAAGGCAACATGCAACTATGACTCCATGCCCCGGGCATAAGGGCAACTGGGAAAACATGCGTAGAACAAAGAAGGAATGACTACCCGCCCGATGCAAACAAGACACACCTATGAGCTAAGGGACAACATCCCCCTCCCGACACCCGAACAAAGATGAACAATACTAGAACCTCAAGGCACATGGACCCAATGCATGAAGGTGTTCCACCCCGATGCCAAAGGCAACTTACAACGCTTGACAACACTCATACTGAACACACTGACTCCAGCCAAGTTCTCATTCACCGCTATCCAATAGGGCGCGCCATGATCCCCTCATCAAGAATCATGCCATCCTCAGGTGATAACCACGTCAAAACCTTTGCACCGCACCTCCTATCTAGACCGAGGACTCTAGAAAAATCTGATGTGCTAGGAGACGAATACCGAGAGAAACCACACCCAAACCCCAACAACAGGTTAACGAGACACTAGAGGACGACTACCAGGGAAGACACAACCCAATACAAGACTTGTCAACCACCCACCCCTTTTATCAAGTCTAACCGGTCAATAAATACCATCTAAATAGCATTGAATACATATCAATTTTATCATTCTTACGATCTAAAAGAAAAATTCTAAATTAATTCCAAATTGTAATCTAACTAGCATTTGACATCATAAAACAACCTTTATCATATCAATGAAAAAAACTATAATGAAATAATTATTAACACATTACATCACAACATGTGGTTTGTCTACACTAACCGTACCAAAATGACAACCGTCTATTAACCTTAAAGGAATCTGCTAGGAAGTGACAATGTCGTTAAATCCATATACATTCAATGGGAAATTAGAGCCATGTACTTTTAATGAGACATTAGAGACAAATATTTAATGAGAAATTAGAGCCACATACATTCAATGAGATTTGCTGCCATATGCTTTTAATTTTATTTAATTCCATAAGACTAGTCATAATTAATGCCCTTCAGAGCCATTTAATGCAACCAATGCCATTGTTAACAATGTAATTCAGAATGCAGGTAGATTGATCATTCGCCATATAATCTAAATAAACACAACTGAATATATAATGCGCCTTTAATCAAGTTATGAACTGACTGTCAAAAATGGGATGGGGCAAATCAGAATGGGCAAACTGTCAATTAAAAAAAAAAAGAATCGGGCAATCTGTCATTTAAAAAAAATGGAATGGGGCAGCTGTCAATTAAAAAATAATTGGGGCAACTATCAATTAAAAAAAACGAATGGGGAAAATTGTCATTTAAAAACGGAATGGGGTAACTGATAATTAAAAATGGAATGGGGAAAATCACAAAGTTTAAATCCTTCCAAATAAATTCGATGTTTGATTAATGATGCAACCTAGGTAAACACTTATGATTTATCCGGAATACTAAACAAATTGCAGCCAAGGATAAAGAATTCATTTTTGTTTCGCCTGGGGTACTGTTGACGGGCGAAACTGACCGTCCGTCAACTGAGAGAGTGGAGCCGGTCCGGGGTTGTCTAATAACCCAAGCCGTTTGGAATGAACCACCCTGACGGGTTTAGCGGCTCCGTTAGCCGCTCTAAGGTCTTTAAGAGAACCAAAGAGAAAACTAATCTAAACTAACTAATCTAACAAAAACTAAATAAACTAACTAAACTAACTAATAATAAATAAAACAAACTAATCTAAATAAAACAAACTAAAACTAACTAACAAACTAATATAAAACTAAACTAAACTACTAACTATTCTATATACAATCTACTAATTAATATTATAATAACTCAAATCAACTATCTAATTACTAGCTTCAATATTACTTATTCACAAAATGTACACTATAAACAACCTACAGATTTAATTTAAACCTGCAAAACTCATTATATTCTGCCCTAAGACAACAAGATATGTTTTTGTTGATTTTTTATAAATAAGAAATAAAACTTACTGAAATTAAACAATCTAATAAACTAAACATATATATCTAACTAAAAATACTAACAAATATACTCAACTAATAAATGAAAAACTGACCTGGAAACTCTCCAAGTTTTTCCTGTGTGTGATGACTTTGAAGCTGGTCGGAGGAAGTAAACTCGCACCGGTTGGTCTAGAAGCTTCTCGTAAACGATAGGCTGTGCTGCTCTTTGAGTTGTTTACAGGACAAACAAGACATAAAAGATCATAACAATTATAAGATTTATAAATCTCTGCAATAAGGGAAACCTGTTATGAAAAAACTTATACTTAATGATCCAATCAATAAAGAAGAGAGATTTGTGCTTCATAAATGGAATCAAGAAATTGCTACGTCTTCCGAATGCTAGAAGAAATCAGATATGGATTACAGCGATTAAATTATATCATTTGCACAAGATTAAGATAGCTAAAGTAGTCGTTAATCAAATACAAATTGATACACATAACATGAAACAAAATATTGATATCATGAGAAGCTAAAGCTGTAACAGAACATCAAATTCTGCCTCAGTCTGTATTAAAATTCCATATCCTTGTTCTCCCACGAATGAGGATGATTATTATTACAAAAATAATAAGTATATATAAGTTTCTCCACAGGGTAAAACCTGCCTGTGGATAATATCAAACTGTTTTACATAATCTGGGAGATATCCCAAAATCAACTAAACTAGGAAACTAAAATGACATCAGAATATTTCAAATATTCCCTAACTGCTCATCAAATCCACTGCAATTTCGAATTCATCTGCAATAGACCAAAAATATCAAGTTAGAAAGATATCTTATTAACAAAACAATAAAAATCTAATCTTACAGACTTAGCTACATAATCATCTGATTCTATAGCTAGTCTAAAATAGCATACAGGATCAAATAAAAATCAAATCAAATCTCTTTAAAATAATCCAATCCAATTTTCTTTCAATAAACATTAAAAACGAATCACTAATGATTCAAATGATTTTATCATTCAAATTAAACAAAATCAAAAGTGATTCAATCGAAAACAGGGGTAAGAATACTCTGTTTTTCTTTTACCATAAAAACGGGTCAAACAGTAACGAGACTGTTTTATATCAAATGAAATCAATAACGAGTGACATCGTATGTGATATGATCTAATCCAACACAACCAATTTCCACTTGTCATAGCTATAATGATATAACAACAGATTCACATCGTTCAATCAAATGTAAAGATAGAAAAATTGTTTCGATTATGTTCAAATAAAATCATACTTAACAACATCAACCCAACGAATTTCGTGATTGATCCTTGCACAGTCGACAGACATGATCGATAAATCATGATCGCAATCTTAATAGAATCAACAGAGGTTATAATTATCAGCTGGGCAAATAATCAAATCACGATTGAGTTTAATTATAGAAACAAATCGTGAACCTGGATATAGTCACTTTCGTTCCTCAAATCAAATTTAAACAACATATTCATTGCAATATGAATCGAACTGATAACATGGTGGAGTAAACCAATGCGAATCAACCGGCTGGGTATAACTGTTATGAATCATATCTATTCACGATTTGGGTGCCTATTAACAGAAACATATTGAACATTATCCAAATCATATTCATGTTGGTCAAAAGTCATACAGGACATAAAACCGTAATAGTTAACCATTATTGCCAATCATATTGTAGACATTATAACCAATTCGAATCGAAACTTGATTTTGTTCAAAATTGAAATACGAGAAACAACTTGTGTTTAAAATAGATACAAACGACTTCAATTGATAGCAGAGTATCCAATTTAAGCTAAATCAAACCAATCAAATCCATACCACGATCAATCGAATCGAAGAAAATCCAATCGAAGCTAAACTGGGAAAACAAAATTCGATTAATCAAAACAAAACTATGTACATAATGCATATAATGTGACAGAGCAAATCCAAGATGTAATCAGAGCTATTCAAAGAATTCGAATTCGTTATATAAACAAGTGATAGAACATACCAGTGAGGCTGCTCAAACTATGCCAACTTAGAATTCACGACCGCTGTAGCTGATTCCACATTTTTAAACAAAATAGAGCCTGTCGTCCTCTATTTCTTATCAATGGCTGGTAACTTCGCCTTTTGACTGGTAAGACGTGCAACTTGGTCCTCCAAAGAATGAATTCTGGACTGTAGCATTGGCACATCAAGATAATACCTCTCTAACCACGAGCTACATTGATCATAGGGTGGCACTGTAGGTTTTGACAGAGCAGGAGAGGGTTTAGATGAATGACCGGGGGCTTCACTAGGCAGCTTAATGCCTGGGTAGTTAGGGTCATTTTGTAGGCAAGGGGGTAGGTTCGACACAAAGTCAAACAAGGGTTCGACACACAAACCTTCCGAATAGGGGTATTCACTAGCCAAGAAACGCTCCACCTCCGAGTCAGAGTCTTCAGTTAACACGATAGGGTTAGGGTTGACAAGAGGTTTTGGATTGTTCCTCGCCATTCGAGAAATTAAACGAGCATTCTTTTTGCCTTTGGAGTTTGCAGTGGGTTTGTCTTTAATATTCTTTCCCACAGGTTTAGCAGTCTCGACATCCTTGGTCACAGTATGGTGTAGGTTGATATGTGAGTCGGGTAAGGGTTTAAGTAACATAATGCTGTAGGGTACCGAGGGTGCAGTCTTGTCTTCGCTCACCACAGGTTTGTCAACCTGTGGAGGATTCGAATCTAGAAAATCGTTGCGAGCAAGGAAATCGTTCCAACAGTCTCCGTGTAACCCCAAATAACAGAAAACAATCATTTTAACCAACCCATAGTGAAAGAGGCTGCTATCAACCTGGTTCCTTTTGTACTTTTTTGACATTTTAAACAGGCTTCTATGCAAGTAATAGGGCATATTGAGCTGATAACCCATAAAAACCATAAGAAAACGAAAGTGGTGTAAGAAAACAAAACTGTACCGACCTTCGCAGGTGATAAACTGTTTGATAATCATCAATAAATCATGCCAACGTTGTTTTAGCATGGTCATGGGTAAACCTTTATCACAAGAGCTAACCTTATGCGTCTGGAAGAGCAGTGTCCAAGGGACCTCTTCCACTTTTCAATTCTTGGACCATCGTTGTCCAGTGGCAGGCAAACCCGTAGCAAGACTGATAAACTGCTCGTCAATTTGCAATTGAACATCGCCGACCTTGGCTCGACAACCATCAAAGGTCATGGCGAATTTCCTAGCAACGCAGAGGTTGAAACCATCAAAATTTTGCATGAACGAGAACCACCCACTGTCCTCAAGGTCACTGCGGGCACTGTCGAACATCAACAGAGCCTGGCTGCCATTAAGTTCAACCCTCATGACTGGAGCCATGGTGCAAGCACATGGTAAGGGTTTGGGTCACATTCACCAACACACAGGAGTAGAGTCATTTGGGCTAACAACTACGAATGATCAAAGGGGAAGCATTAATGTGCGCATGCGAGGGTGGTGGAATTATTCACCTCCATGCATAATAGTAATGGCAAAGTACAACCGCCAATTAATCCTCTGTTCAATCAATCATAACATAGATTAAAACCATATCATTCGCTCAACCACAAAATTAAACGGTGGATGATATATCAATGCGCCAATATAATATTTCAAACCATGAATATTCAATGTGAAATCAAACCCAAATGTTAACCACGCGCTTATTGCACAAATGTGTAATCAAAAGTTTATAAAACATTGTGACAATCGATAATTATAGAATTGACAAGCCAAGAGCTATAAAAATAAGGATCACATCATATAAAAGAAAAATAAACCATGACCCCTATGCAATTCATAGAATCTAGTATAAACCCATATGCTCAATGCCTCATAAGTTTAATAAAATCAAGTTGCACAATCAAAGTAAGAATAGGAAAAATAGGCATAGTTCGAAAATCCTTTTAGCCACTTAATGATAAACCAAATGTAAGTGCCATTCAAAATATCAATGGAAAGATCATGACAGTTCAAATAACGATGGAGGAGTTTTCACGTTTACAGTCGTGAAAACTAAATGGAGACCAATTTATAAGTGTCGCAAGAAATGAAAACATCGTCTATTTGAAAAATGCGACGACGATTTGAAGTTCAGAAGACATAGGTGTAGGCAACTTATAGGGTAATGGAAAAAATTGAATTGGCTGCCAACAGGTACCCAACAAAAATGAAGACAGGGATACCAAACAAAATGCAGACAGCGATAATAAAACCCCTTTTTTTATTCGTCTGGGATACCAAAAAAATAACGCAGACATGGATCGATAATTCGTTTTTCATTCGCCTGGGGTACCCAAGAAAAACACTGACATGGATCATAACTAATTCGTTTTTCAAATGAATTAAAAGAATGAAAAAAAAATCACATCCCAATCAAAAAAACGCAGACAGGGATCATAACTAATTCGTTATTCAATAAATTAAAGCATGGGAAAAAATCACAACCCAAGAAAAAAACGCAGATATGGATCATAACTAATTTGTTTTTCAAATGAATTAAAGCATGGAAAAATCACAGCCCAAACAAAAACGCAGACAGGGATGATAACTAATTCATTTTTCAAATGAATTAAACCATGGAAAAAAACACAGCCCAAGCAAAAACGCAAACAAGGATCATAACTAATTCATTTTTCAAATGAATTAAAGCATGGAAAAAAAAATCACAGTCCAAGTAAAAATGTAGACAGGGATCATAACTAATTCATTTTTCAAATGAATTAAAGCATGGAAAAAATCACAGCCCAAGCAAAAATGCAGACAAGGATCATAACTAATTCATTTTTCAAATGAATTAAAGCATGGAAAAAAAAATCACAGCCCAAGCAAAAACGCAGGAAAATCCTTCTCAAATAAATTTAGGTGCAGAAGTAAACCACAGGGAACGAAGATGTACAAGGCTCAGGGTAAAAATTCATCGGAAACGCCATGACCATAGTCAACAAGAACAACCAACAGGGGTAGACGACTGGTAGGAACATCCTTCGCTCATCATCCACTCACAAAAAAGTAGGGAGTTGAGATCCATAGGTCTATTAACGCCAAAGCGATGACCGTAGATTAGGCTCCTGGTTGACTACTCAGGTGAGGACCGATGAGCTAGGGACGATAGGCAAACACAACCACAATCATCACGAATCAATATACCATAGGATGGTCAAGACATGCAGGGATCGAAGGCCATGGGAAAATCAACATCAAGCTAACGACTATGGGGAAAAATTCAGTCATCAACTAGAATACTAAGACAATCATTTTCCATACCCATAAACATGCAGAACTAAAGCATATATCATACTAAAAATCTACCATGCAATAATAAAGGAAGCGTACCGTTGCCCAAACGCCCACTCTGAGTTGATGTCCCGCATGCTTCGTACAACTCCCGCTTGCTGACCAATGATACTTCACCGGTACCTCCCAACCAATGCTAGGGGTACTCTACTTCCCCCTTAGCCCCCCGAGCCGCAAAGGGGCCACACACACTATCCAGAGAATCAGATAGCTCCCATCTTACCTTGCAAGGCCGAGCTACCACTCCTCACCGAGATGGGTATCCTAACTCCCACAAGCTAAGTCAATCAAGTATAGATTTCTGCAGTGTAACGTTATGCCAAACAGAAGAGATCCTCTTCCTCCTCCTCCCTCCTTTATGTAGATTTTCTAACTTAGTTACTTTCCCAAAATCCCTTCTAATTTACTGTTCATTAATTTAATTCATAATAATCCTCCTCATACATGTGTCACCCGTCCCCTTCGTCCCTCCAAAAACTAATTTCTTTAATTAATTAATTACCCTTAGTTCCCTCATCCACCTAGAGTCACTCCTAGGTGTCCCCAAATTCCCTTACAAGTTTTAATGACTTTCCCCATTATTAATTTTCTAGTTCAGTTTAAATTAGAAAGTTCTTAAATGGTAGATACCTTACTAAGTTGGACTAACTGTTTTTTCCTAGTGTTTCCCCTTT
>JZKD02S0809708.1:31566-46781 GCA_000966675.3 Picea glauca | reverse complement strand
TGTTGAAAAATTCTTTAACTGATTTAGGTTCAATTAGGGATAGCATTGCTTGTTCCGAGTCAAAGGATAGTTTCCTTCTTGTTTCCACTCCTGTACTTTTATCTCCAATGATTTGGATTTCAAGATGATTCTTCTAAACTCTCTTTGATGGAGCTCTTGGCAAGGACATTTCTTCATTGTCTTCTTCATCAGTGTGAGGTTTATTTTCCTGTGTTTCATCATCATGTTCTTGTTGATATTCTACATCATCATCCTCTTGTTGAGATTTTATATCAGCAGCTTTTTGTTGAGATTTTTTATCAAATCCTTCGGATATGCCCTTTATTAGATCATCTATTTTTACATTTGCACTTTCCACTATTTTTAATAGTATGAGATTATAACATATCTATGCCTTTTTATTTTATGAGTATCCTAAGAATATTCCTTCATCATATCTTGGATCAAACTTTCCTAGGTTATCTTCATCATTCTTTATGTAACATTTACTTCCAAAAATTCTAAATTATTTTACAGAGGATGGCCTCCCAAACCATATTTCATAAAGGGTTTTGCCATGATTGGGTCTCAACTGAGCTCTATTAAGTATGTGAACTTTTGTGTGGATTGCGTCTCTCCAAAATTTGTCTGGAAGTTTGGCTTCATTTAACATAGTTCTTGTAGCTTCTTGAACTATTCTGTTTTTCCTTTCTACTACTCCATTCTGTTGAGGAGTCCTGGGAGATGAAAGCTACCTTTTGATACCATGGTTTTCACAGAATTGAGTGAAATATTTAGAGGTGAAATCTCCTCCATTGTCTGATCTTAGACACTTAATTTTTAGATTTGTTTCATTTTCTACAAGAGATTTATATATTTTAAATTTCTCAAAGGATTCTGATTTTTCTTTTAAAAAGAAAACCCAAGTCAGTCTTGTGTAATCATCAACAATCAACATAAGATAAATATCACCATAATTTCTTTTCATTCTGGTAGGTCCACATAGATATGTGTGAATAAGATCTAATGGGTTAGTTGTGTAATTCTCTTTTGTTTTGAACCTAACTCTTGTTTTATTTCCTATTTGACAATGTTTACAAATAAGATCTGAAGGTTTAATCACTTTTGGAAGGTCCCTAACTGCTTCTTTTTTGTTGGATTTAATCAAGTTGCCAAAGATTAAATGTCCCAAATTTCTATTCCATAGCCAAATTTCTATATTGAGGATGTACACATTAATAGATGTTCTTGGTGCAACTGCCACTAGCTTTCCAATGTCCTTTTTTCTAATTTCACATTTCTGAGAATCAAAAGCAAGTATGTGACCCTGATCACAAGTCTGACTTACACTTAGAATATTTGGTTTGAGATTTTCTACCAAAAGTACATCTTCTTCTCTGGTTTTATTATTTCCTAAACTAACACTGCCTTTTCCCAGTATCTTGGCTGACATATTATCTCCAAAAGTTACTTTTCCTTTTCCTTTCTTATTGAACTTGAGAAATTTACTATTATCTCCAATCATGTGTTTGGAACATCCACTGTCTATAAACCAATGACACTCTTTATTTCTCGCATATAATTCTATATTGCACTCTGTTTGCTTTTTCCTCCATTCTTTTTGATTATGGGGAATATTTGTCTTTTTATCATATTTTGGCAATCTACAATCACTCGTTTTATGACCATAGTTGTTGCATTTTTGGAATTTACTATTGAAATATTGCAAAGGAGAAAATGAGTTACAGTTGTTGGATCATGTTTCCATTGATGTCAAAGGATTGATGTTGATGTCAAAGGATTAATGTCAAAGGATTGATGTTGATGTCAAAGGATTAATGTCAAAGGATTGATGTTGATGTCAAAGGAACAATGTCTTTTCATAGTATATTGATGAAGTATGTATTGTCATTGTTATAGATGAATATGGATTGATGTGTTTTCATTGATATATGATGCATATATGGATGGATGCATTAATGTATTGATTATTGGATCATGTGATCATACATAGAATCAATGACAAAGGGACAATGTCATAGTGATGTATTGTCATGGGTTATTCCAGTTGGATTGATGTAAAGATGACTCATTATTGTCCTATCATGGTTCATAGGGAGTACAAATGGATGAACTCCAAAGTGGTCCCCTTATGGTGAAATCCCTCACGGGAAGACGCTTTGCGGTTGAGTTATCCTAGTAGTATGGTTAGATAACCCATGATTAATTGTGGAATAATGAGATGAATATTAGTGAATTTGTTAGTGAAACTATCCTAGATGGATAGTTCTTGTCATGCCATTTCCAGTGGCATGCAGAATGTCACATAACTCCTCACGGTTCGAGAGTTATGGCCTTACGAAGTTGGAGGACCCTCATATGATGGCTAGAAGCCCCGAAAGGTCAAATAATTCAAAGTGATTACAAAGAAGAAATTAATTAAATAATAAAGTGAAGTGATAAAGTCAAAGAGGATTATTTAAATAATAAAGAAAATGGAGAACTTTCTAATTATGGAAAGTGGTTATAAGAGGGTTAACCCTAAAATGAGAAAAGTGGGTTAAGTGGTCAAGTGGCTATTGGATGCATGGACAAGTGACAATTGGACAAAGTTGGACATAAGTGACTATGTGGACAAAGTGGTTATGTGGAAAAAGTGGCCAAGAAGATTCTTATAAGGAAGCTACTTGGAGAGTATAAATAAGAGGCAAGGGTCTCTTGTAAGATATATCCCTTGAGCATATATTGAAAATATAATATGAGAGTGAGATTGACTGGAGGATCTCATGGATGCATCAAATTTTCCGTAAGTCTGAGATCTTGACGGAGAAAGTTTTGGAAGTTCAGAAACCCTAGTTTCTGAAGGAGTACGCGAGAAGTAGTGGGCTAGAGAGCGTTACGCGGGCTGCAGTGAGACAGAGCGCATACACACACGGGCTGAAGGAGGACATAACACGTACAATTGGAGGAAGTCATGAAGACTTCAGTGTGAGCTGATGACATGTTATTAAAGTCTGAAGCAAGTTCCAGATATGCATTCTATGGGCTCTTATCTTCCATAAAAGTTCTGGTATGGTTACATAGTTGTATTTATGGATACTCTTGCTTATTGTATGGTGAATGCTTAAGACATTCTTGGTATGACTGTGGTGATATGGTTATGTTGATTGATTGATAGAGTGAGAAACACTCTTATGTTTTAGTACTGATATGGTTTCCATAGTATATTGGTTACTTATGTTTGAGTAACATTCATATTGTATGGTTGAGGAGCATGAGTAAGTTGTTGGAGAGTATGGTTGTGTTGAGATTGGTTATGGTATAGATTGGACAATGAAAGACATAAGTGAATGTGACTGAAGGCTACAGAGGATCTGAGTTTTGTTTTCATGAAGAGAAAACCCTAATTGTTCAGAAGGAATACGCAAAATGTAGTAAAGACAGGCCACATACATACATGAGATGTACTATTGGTAGGGTGCGTACATACACGTGCTGCACTACTGACAGGTCACGTACCTGTTGACATATTGCTATGTGTTGAGGATTGATTTCTCTTCTTAGTTGGTTCTGAGTTGTGTAAGCTGAGTCTTGCATTATAGAGCCGGTGTTCTTGTGGAGTTGTAACTCTATTCAGTTGTTGTTGATAACCCAAGGATTGTAGTCCATAATAAAAGGAAATTTATACATACATATTGTGTTCTTTGTGTTTCTTGTGGTGATGACTTATTGATGATATATCTTGATGATATATGTTCACATTTAACTGGTTATAAATGACAGTAATAAGTGATGAGTAAATGGTGATTTCTAACTAAGGATTTTTGTGAAGGAAAGTTTTTGATAAGAGCCCTACACTGATTCACCCCCCCTTCTCAGTGTGGTTGGTGTGTCCAACAATTGGTTTCAGACCAGGCCTTCACTATAAGCCTTAACAAGCTTGGAGGAGATCCATGGACACAAAAATGGATGATGAAATTCCAATCCTTGATGAGGAAAATTATTCTACATGGAGAATAGAAATGAAAGTGCATTTGAAGGAAATAGGAGGAGGTGTTTGGAAAGAAGCTATTGGTGGATCTGTTCCTTTGAAGAACAAGTCAAAGTTTGCAGCTCAAAGGGAAGAAAAGAAGAATGATGCATTGGCTCTTAAGATCATTCCTAGTGGACTCTCAAGTTCTATCAAAGAGATCATGGGAAAATGAACTTCCACCAAGGATCTATGGCTAAATCTAGAGAAGACATACCAAAGAAAAAAGGAAGACCTTGAAGACAATTCCATCAAGATCAATGAAGGTAAAGAATATCCAAAATCCCCTGATTGCAATATTTCAAAAATTGATGATGTTGAATATTTCTCTACAAGTGAAGAAGAAACTCTAGAAATAGTTTGTGTAGAGTTAGATAATGGTTATCCCATGGAAGAAGTAGAAGAAGAACTATCAGAGCTTAAAAACAAAGTTGAATGGGGTCTATTTGAATACAACTATGACCATTGTTACATAGAATATAACTATCTTTTTGAGAACACTAAAACATTTCTTAAAAAGAACCAAAGGCATATCTTGAAGTTAAAGGAAATGCTCAAGGAACAATAAGAAAGTAAAAAGACTCAATTAGAAGAAAAAGAAGAAGAGATCAAAAGACTAAAGAATGAAATAGAAGAACATAAGAAGGTAGATGATGAGATTAGCAAAAGTCTTGAAGTTAATGTCCATCTCAAGACCAAAATTGAAGAAGCCAAAAGGGTAGAGGAATTAATAAAGAGTCAAGTAAATGAAAATGAAGAGTTGTGTCATAAGTTGGAAGTTGAAGTTTTTGATCTTAGAAAGAAAATAGAGAAGTCAAAGAAATTCTTGAATAACTCAACAATCTTGAATGAGATCTTGGATAGTCAAAGATCAACAAATGATAAATCAGGTCTTGGATACAACAAATAAGCTACACATGTTGAAGCAAGCACCTCAAATAAGCATGAGGTAAGTCCCTCACTCTCAAAGGATGGAAATAATGTTGCAAGTCAACCATCTACACAAGGAAAGGAAAGTTTCAAAAGAACAAATCAAGGAAGACATCAAGAAGCCATCTTTACACCTCAAAGAAGAGAGACACCTTAAAGATGGACACCAAAACAAAGGTATGAAAATGTCTTTCATGGTCACTGTTAATCATGTAATGAATATGGTCACAAAGCTTTGGAATGCAGATTTTATGAAAGGAGAGATAATGAAATATTTCGTAACACCCTAAGGTGTTGGAGATGTAATCAAGTAGGACACATTTCTGTTCATTGTCACACCATGAGATGCTACAACTGTAGTGGGTTTTGCCACAAGTCCCATAATTGCTGGAACACAAGAAGAAAATCCATGATGAGGACTTCATATATCATGACTAGAAGAAAGCATGAAGTTAGGAAGGAAGACATTTTTGAAAATATGGAAGCTCAGAGCTCAAGTTCTGAGAAGCTAGGATAGCTTCAAAAGTGGGTGAAGAAAACTGAACAACCAGAGCAAAGTGGCATCCTTAAGGGAAGCTCAAGTTTGACATCTCCAGAAGCATACACAGGTTACATTGATAAAAGTTGCATACATACACAATATGGCCTATGAATAGGTCACATACATATGCGATATGTCTGTATAGCAGGCCGCGTATCTATGGTATCAACCTTGGGAAAAAGGCTATGCATATGAGTTGTAGCATGGTATGATGGTATAACTCTGTGTTGCAGGGTATGACATGGTTTGATGCAATATCTAACATTGTTTGCTGGAGGTTTTCATGATTACATGTTGGCATACATTGATGTATGTATGGTGGTGACATATGGTTGATTGTTGAAAGACTATCTTGTATGCATGGTACTAATCCTAGAGTGTGGATTGAGACATTTTTCTGTTGAATAACAATGCTGGTTGTGACAGTGAAGTTATGACACTTTGGTTATGAGATATATCATGATGATGCTAGCTAGAGATGTCATTAATCTATTGAGGAACATTTCTAGTACATGTATTATTGGATGCTTAGTATTTGCTATAGTGAATGGAGGTTGAGGATGATTTGTTGGGGTACATGGCTGGTACATATTTGAGTTTCATTGATATATATTATGTATTATTGGAAGCATATTTATTGGATATCTTGGTGCATGCATTTGACATATGGATGGGATACATATTGGGACATGTAGTTGATGAGTTGATGAAGTGGTCATGTTGTACACCATTGATGAGTCATAGCTTGATCTATAGTTTATGCATGGTTGGTACACATTTGGTACATTGTTAGAGGTACCTACTAGAAATATGATTGGCACATGGCTTATGGTTGATATGACATACATGTATGGGAACACATCTTGATTGTAGTTCATCTTGTTGTGGTATTGGTGCAAGGTTGATGCACTTGCCTGGTACAGGTGGTGATACATGTTAAGTGCAATATTGATACACTCATAGATGGTATATGTTTATGGATGATAGTACTTGGCTAAAGTACACCATTGGTATTACTTATTTATCATATACTTTGGTACATGATGTATGGGATTATATAGTTGAGACACTTGATTGATTGAGATACATGGTGTGGCACTTGGTTCATGGTGGAGGCATATCATGAATGATATGACACTTGTTTGTGTTAGGATATTTAGACACTTAGGAGTTATTTAANAAATGGATGATGAAATTCCAATCCTTGATGAGGAAAATTATTCTACATGGAGAATAGAAATGAAAGTGCATTTGAAGGAAATAGGAGGAGGTGTTTGGAAAGAAGCTATTGGTGGATCTGTTCCTTTGAAGAACAAGTCAAAGTTTGCAGCTCAAAGGGAAGAAAAGAAGAATGATGCATTGGCTCTTAAGATCATTCCTAGTGGACTCTCAAGTTCTATCAAAGAGATCATGGGAAAATGAACTTCCACCAAGGATCTATGGCTAAATCTAGAGAAGACATACCAAAGAAAAAAGGAAGACCTTGAAGACAATTCCATCAAGATCAATGAAGGTAAAGAATATCCAAAATCCCCTGATTGCAATATTTCAAAAATTGATGATGTTGAATATTTCTCTACAAGTGAAGAAGAAACTCTAGAAATAGTTTGTGTAGAGTTAGATAATGGTTATCCCATGGAAGAAGTAGAAGAAGAACTATCAGAGCTTAAAAACAAAGTTGAATGGGGTCTATTTGAATACAACTATGACCATTGTTACATAGAATATAACTATCTTTCTGAGAGCACTAAAACGTTTCTTAAAAAGAACCAAAGGCATATCTTGAAGTTAAAGGAAATGCTCAAGGAACAAGAAGAAAGTAAAAAGACTCAATTAGAAGAAAAAGAAGAAGAGCTCAAAAGACTAAAGAATGAAATAGAAGAACATAAGAAGGTAGATGATGATATTAGCAAAAGTCTTGAAGTTAATGTCCATATCAAGACCAAAATTGAAGAAGCCAAAAGGGTAGAGGAATTACTAAAGAGTCAAGTAAATGAAAATGAAGAGTCATGTCATAAGTTGGAAGTTGAAGTTTTTGATCTTAGAAAGAAAATAGAGAAGTCAAAGAAATTCTTGAATAACTCAACAACTTGAAAGAGATATTGGATAGTCAAAGATCAACAAATGATAAATCAGGTCTTGGATACAACAAAGAAGCTACACATGTTGAAGCAAGCACCTCAAATAAGCATGAGGTAAGTCCCTCACTCTCAAAGGATGGAAATAATGTTGCAAGTCAACCATATACACAAGGCAAGGAAAGTTTCAAGAGAACAAATCAAGGAAGACATCAAGAAGCCATCTTTACACCTCAAAGAAGAGAGACACCTTAAAGATGGACACCAAAACAAAGGTATGAAAATGTCTTTCATGGTCACTGTTAATCATGTAATGAATATGGTCACAAAGCTTTGGAATGCAGATTTTATGAAAGGAGAGATAATGAAATATTTCGTAACACCCTAAGGTGTTGGAGATGTAATCAAGTAGGACACATTTCTGTTCATTGTCACACCATGAGATGCTACAACTGTAGTGGGTTTTGCCACAAGTCCCATAATTGCTGGAACACAAGAAGAAAATCCATGATGAGGACTTCATATATCATGACTAGAAGAAAGCATGAAGTTAGGAAGGAAGACATTTTTGAAAATATGGAAGCTCAGAGCTCAAGTTCTGAGAAGCTAGGATAGCTTCAAAAGTGGGTGAAGAAAACTGAACAACCAGAGCAAAGTGGCATCCTTAAGGGAAGCTCAAGTTTGACATCTCCAGAAGCATACACAGGTTACATTGATAAAAGTTGCATACATACACAATATGGCCTATGAATAGGTCACATACATATGCGATATGTCTGTATAGCAGGCCGCGTATCTATGGTATCAACCTTGGGAAAAAGGCTATGCATATGAGTTGTAGCATGGTATGATGGTATAACTCTGTGTTGCAGGGTATGACATGGTTTGATGCAATATCTAACATTGTTTGCTGGAGGTTTTCATGATTACATGTTGGCATACATTGATGTATGTATGGTGGTGACATATGGTTGATTGTTGAAAGACTATCTTGTATGCATGGTACTAATCCTAGAGTGTGGATTGAGACATTTTTCTGTTGAATAACAATGCTGGTTGTGACAGTGAAGTTATGACACTTTGGTTATGAGATATATCATGATGATGCTAGCTAGAGATGTCATTAATCTATTGAGGAACATTTCTAGTACATGTATTATTGGATGCTTAGTATTTGCTATAGTGAATGGAGGTTGAGGATGATTTGTTGGGGTACATGGCTGGTACATATTTGAGTTTCATTGATATATATTATGTATTATTGGAAGCATATTTATTGGATATCTTGGTGCATGCATTTGACATATGGATGGGATACATATTGGGACATGTAGTTGATGAGTTGATGAAGTGGTCATGTTGTACACCATTGATGAGTCATAGCTTGATCTATAGTTTATGCATGGTTGGTACACATTTGGTACATTGTTAGAGGTACCTACTAGAAATATGATTGGCACATGGCTTATGGTTGATATGACATACATGTATGGGAACACATCTTGATTGTAGTTCATCTTGTTGTGGTATTGGTGCAAGGTTGATGCACTTGCCTGGTACAGGTGGTGATACATGTTAAGTGCAATATTGATACACTCATAGATGGTATATGTTTATGGATGATAGTACTTGGCTAAAGTACACCATTGGTATTACTTATTTATCATATACTTTGGTACATGATGTATGGGATTATATAGTTGAGACACTTGATTGATTGAGATACATGGTGTGGCACTTGGTTCATGGTGGAGGCATATCATGAATGATATGACACTTGTTTGTGTTAGGATATTTAGACACTTAGGAGTTATTTAATATCTACTTAGTCTAATGTGTCGTTAGGTAAAAGTGTGTTTCCTAGTGTGTTTCTTTAGTATGCATTTGTAGTTAGGAAATCCAATGGTCACAATATGCTCTTGACATAGAGTGATCCGACGATTCATACTCTCCTCGATCTTAACGTCCATTGATCCATGGATTAACACCTGATTGGTCCATGATCTCTATTTAAAGAGCATGGAGGGTCATTTTTCAATGATTGATTGTGAGAAAATCTCTTGTAAAATCTCTCTGTAATCTTTTTCTTTTGCATTAATAAACTCCTCCAAGTGGTCGCATTGGCTGGGGCCGTGGATGTTTCCCCGTAGGGGTTTTACCACGTGAAAACATCGGTGTATTGATCTTTGATCTAGTTATGTGAGTGGTTACTGAAGGTGTTCGTCCTCTATTAGAATACCTGTGTTTTCGAACATGGTATCAGAGCCTGTTTGAAGACCATCTCCTATTGTAGATCGAGATCGTGAAGCCGAGTTTCCTCATCTCCATTTTCTATCATTTACATACATTTTTGGGCTAAGAGGACTATTCCATTGCATCTGAAGCACTCGTTTCAGTTAGGAACACTTTTTGTTTCACTTGAAAAGGTTTCCGTTTGCCCAAGATATGACCATTATAGTCAGATCCAAAGGTATAAACCCTGAATACGCATTTTTTAAATTTTTGCAAAGTATTATTTTGGTTTTATTTTGGTTTGATATTATTTGTTTCTGGGTTGCTACTCTTTTAGATATGAATATTCCCTTTTCCCCGCACCCTGTGTGATCTTGAAAAATTGGAAACCGATAGGAAAAAGTGCATCTTCCGGGTAAGCTAACCGAGATCTAACCCTTGTTGTCATCGAGAAGAAAAAATGTTTTCTTGTGTGAAAAGAGCTTTTTTTTAGCACGCTCTCCAAGACCATCTTCAAAAACAACAACAAAAACAACAACAACCCCAATCCTCTTGCGAAACAATGCAATATGTTTTGCTAGCCCACTTGGTTAAAAGTTGCCTTATTAAGTAAGAGGTCTTGAGTTCAAGTCTCTCTTTTGTTACTTTAAAAAAAAAAGTTCATGCTAAATTTGTAAACTGTATTTCATTTCAAGTATAAAAGTGAATCACTATAAGTAGCTTTAATATTTTATTTTAGAGTTATTTATTTTGCATGAAGTAACTTCATTGTAAAAGTGATCCCCACTTCTCTTTATAAAAGTGGGTCACTTCATAAAACAACTTACACCACCACGTGGTCCTTTGGCTACCGTTTATGCCTTTTTAAAAAGGGGCATAACTCTCACATCCGAAGTCTATTTTAAGTGCCTTTTTTTTAAACCGCATAAATTTTCGAGATCTTTCCATTTAGATCATCAGTTTCAGTTTTTAAATTCATATTATCTACATATTTAATATGACTTCTATAAGTAATCTCTTACTTACCAGCACCAACTACTTTCAACGGAAATCCCATATGGAGGATTTATTAAGAAGTAAAGGATTGTACCAGATTACCTTGGGAAGTGAAACAACACCCACTGATACTGATAAGAAATCCAAATGTGATAATAGGAATGACGAAGCACGTGGATTAATCATAATTTCCATCTCTCCTGATTTAAGGTTCCACCTTCAATCAATTGATAAACCCAAAGAAGCTTGAGAAAATATTGAATCTGTGTTTGGTAAATACAATATTATTCGAGCACAACAATTAGAAAATCAAGTACTAACTTTAAGTCCAAGTGATTTTTCTTGCATTGAAGACTATCCATCTAAGTTTAAAACACTCAGAACTTTATGTGAAGAATGTAAGATAAAGATAGACGAAGATCATTGCATCTATCTTATTATTTCTAAGCTAGGTAGTGCATATTCTGTGTTTGTATCTACCTTTTATTCCATGCAAGAGGCTCTAGGGTCATCTTATCAAAAACTTAGTCTTGAGAAATTTTTTGATGCTTTTATTAGAGAGAAAGATAAGCCAATACAACTTGGAGTGATCAACACTACAGGTACCTCCAACAAATCCTTAGTTGTCCATTATAAAGATAAACCCAAGAATCCAAAGAAGAAACATCCTCGCCACAACAACAAGCAATATAAGGGTCCCAAACCCACTCAGACAACTTCCGCTCTTAATGGAGACAAAATAGAAAAATATAAAAATAAGAAGACTGACAGACATTGTAACTTTTGTGATAAAGATGGTCATGATGAGTCCAAATGTTTCAAGAAGATGGAAGATTTAGAAGCAACGGTGAAGAAGCACAACATCAGTATTGATTCTACTACTTCTTCTTCTTCTCATGGACATGCACTTTCAGCTTCTGGTTTCTCCTTCAATACAACTTCTACTTCTACTTCTGATGAGTGGCTTATTGATTCTGGAGCATCTTATCATATGGCTAAGGATAGAGACATATTTTATGCTCTAAATGAATGTAACACCAAGAAAATATTTGCTGGTGATGATATATCTATCAATGTTGAAGGATATAGAACAACTCAAGTAGAAAATGGTCATTTCAATGATGTATATGTGTTCCAAGTATTTCTTGTAACATTCAATCAGTATATCAAATCAATCATTCAGGTGAAGGTAAAACCGTAGATTTTTCACCTCACCAAGTTGTAATCAAGGATATAAAAGATCCTAAGCATATTCTTGCAACTGGAATTGCTGATGATATTACCAGGTTGTACAAGTTTGACAACTTTGGGTCATCTTATTTTTCATTAGTTTTCGTTGCTCATAGCGATGACTTGAGAAAACTTTGGCATGAGCGGTTTGGTCATCTAAACTATCACTCATTGCAACAACTATGTAATCAACAGATGGTGACTAGTCTTCCTCTTGTTTCATGCAGAGATGGTGTTTGTGCCGATTGGGTTCTTTGAAAACATCATCGAGACAATTTTGAAAAATGTGCCACTTGGCACGCCTCAGATCCTTTGCAGCTTGTTCACAGTGATTTGTGTGGTACACTTTCTTCTCCTTCTTTTTCTAGGTGCAAGTATTTCTTAACTTTCATTGATAAATTTTCCAGATGTACTTGGGTTTACTTATTAAAACTTAAGAGAAAAGTTTTTCGACTACAAGGCCCTTGTAGAAAAGCAATCTGGACATCAAATTCAAAGGTTAAGAACAAATAATGGAGGCGAATATGTGAACAATAATTTTACAAGTTACTGCACTACATAAGGTATCCAAATGCAACACATTGTTCCATATACACCACAACAAAATGGTGTTGCTGAGAGAAAGAACCACACATTAAAAGAAATGGATAATTGTATGATCCAATCTAAGGGATTAAGTCTAAATTATTGGGCAGAAGAAATCAACTGTGCAAATTACATAGTAAATTACACTACCACAAAGGTTCTTAAAAATATAACACCGGAAGAAGATTGGACTAAAATTAAGACAGATGTAAGTCACTTCTGTGTATTTGTTAGTATAGCACGGGCTCACATTCCTGATGAGAAAAGGAAAGAATTGCAACCTAAAAGTGAGAAGTGTATATTTGTTGGCTATTCTGAAGATGCCAAAGGTTACATACCTCTTCAACCACATTGTAATGAATTTGTTATTAGAAGAGATGTTAAATTTGATGAAAATATCTTGGCCTGCGAGCCTAATTCAACCTTTGTGCCTTCTTTGGCCTACGAGCCTAATTCAACGATTGTTCCTTCTTCGACCTACAATCCATCTTCGACGTTTGTGCCTTCTTCTGTTCTGGTTTCTTCTTTAGTTGATGACAGTGAGGATGAAAATACACCTCCTCCTACTCATCTTCCTCTAGATGAGTCCTTTGAACCTGAACCATCACTAGCTCCACCACTTCTTAGATGGGTCCATTCAACATGAGAAGCATCTGGTGATCTTGTCGGTGATCCTTCAGATCAACGTTGGACACATTCAAAGTTCTAGTGAGCCTCTTCTCTTTTGGCTCAAGTTTCAGAAATTGATGATCCAAAGTCATTTGTAGAAGCTTCAGGTCATCCATATTGGGATACAACAATGAATGAAGAGTATCGTTCTTTAATGTCAAATGATACGTGGGATCTTGTACCTCTTCCAAAAGGAAGAAAACTTGTCAGATGCAAATGGGTCTACAAAACTAAGTATGCATCAGATGGAAATGTTGAAAGACACAAAGCTTAGTTAGTTGCCAAAGTATTTTCCCAAGTTGAAGGAATTGACTATAATGAAACCTTTTCCCCTGTAGCCAAAATGAATTCCATCTGCCTTGTTCTTTCCCTTGTTGCCTCTCATAAATGGGAGGTCCATCAGATGGATGTTAAATCTTCCTTCTTGCATGGAGATTTGCAAGAATAAATCTACATGGAATAACCGTCTGGCTATGTATAGAATGACTCTAGCCTTGTTTGTCGCCTTAAGAAATCTCTTTATGGTCTCAAGCAAGCTCCTCGAGCTTGGTATGCCAAAATGAAGAACTTTCTTATTGCCACTGGATTCTCTAGATGCCATTCTGATCCTAATGTCTATACCAAGAAAGTAAAAATCCATCTCATAATCCTTGTCCTTTATGTTGATGACCTTATCCTTTCTGGTAGTGACTCAAAATGTTTAAACCATGTGAAAACCAACCTTAAGAAGAAATTTGAAATGACATACTTAGGATTTTTGCACTATTTCCTTGGCCTCCAAGTTTTGCAAACCAATGAAGGAATTTTTCTTTCCTAGTCTAAGTATGCTTATGCCCTTATTTGTCACTTTCACATGGATGATTGTAAAACATCCCCTTCTCCCTTCCAGTCTGGAGTCAATCTTACTGCCACCTGTACTTTTCCTGAAGTTGATGCCACCCTGTACCGTCAGTTAGTTGGTATCCTCTTATACTTGACTCATACTCATCTTGATATTTCCTTTGTTGGTATTGTTGCCTAGTATATGCAAGCACCCCATGAAAGGAATTGGAAAGTAGATAAAAGGATACTTTTCTATGTTCGTGGTACAGTTTAGTTCGAGAGACATTACAGTTCATAAGGGAATCCTTTATTGGTTGGTTTCACTGATTCAGATTGGGATGACGACCCTGATGACCGAAAGTCTACTGAAGGTTATGTTTTGATCCTTGGTTCAGGACTTGTCACTTGGGCCTGTAAGAAACAATAGGTTATTTCACTTTCTTCAGCAGAAGCAGAGTACCGAGCATCGGTAAATGCAAGTCAGGAAGCCTTGTGGCTTCGACAGATCCTTTTAGAGTTTGGATTCCAACAACAACATCTGACCAGCCTTTGGTGTGACAATCAGAGTGCCATCAAGCTCGCCAAATACCCAATTCAACATCAACATAGAAAACACATTGAGCTACACATGCACTTCATCAAAAATCTCATTCATGATCAAGTTATTGAAGTACTCTTTTTCCCTATAGAAGATCAAGTTGCAAACATTTTCACAAAGTCTCTTACAGAAGCGAATTTTTCCAAAATTCGATCTATGTTAGGAGTTTAGGAAGTTGTCATTAAGGGGGGATAGGCTCTAATGCCTCCTTCCTTCTCCTATTGTGTCACTATTTTAAATCCTTCAATCCTACCCCATGTTGTTCTTAAGGGGGGATGTTAGGATATTTAGAAACTTAGGAGTTAGTTAAGATCTACTTGGTATAATGTGTCGTTAGGTAAAAGTGTGTTTCCTAGTGTGTTTCTTTAGTATGCATTTGTATTTAGGAAATCCGATGGTCATGATATGTTCCCAACACAGAGTGATCTGACAGTTCATACTCTCCTCGATCTTAATGACCATTGATTCATGGATTAACACCTGATTGGTCCATGATATCTATTTAAAGAGCATGGAGGGTCATTT
>JZKD02S0809708.1:0-10857 GCA_000966675.3 Picea glauca | reverse complement strand
ATTCTTCTAGGATAACTCAATCCACAAAGTGTCTTCCCGTGAGGGCTTTCACCATAAGGGGACCACTTTGGAGTTCATCCATTTGTGCACCTTATCAATCATGATAAGACAATAATGATCCATCTATACATTTTTCCAACAATGAATCATATACCAATGAAACCACAACAATCCATGTTCATCATGTATCAATGACAACTCATTGATACATCTTCATCATATCAATGAAAACTCATTGATCCATCTTCATCTATGCATTCTCATCAAGGAAAATACATATTATATTACATCAATCATCAATCAATCATCCTTTGAAATCAATCAATCATTTGACATCAATCAATGGCATCAATCAATCAAACCATTGGCATCAATGACAACACGATCCAACTGGAAGTTGCTAGGAAAATGTGTTCTTTACTCCAAGACGATCCCACAAAGCCTAAAAATTTAGCTCACTGAAAGTATTTGTGAATATGTAGAAATATTTATGGATCTGACGAAGTCCTTTGGAAACTTGTCTAGCCTTGTACCTCTTAATCCTGTGGACCCATATGCACCTGAAAATATTCCTTTCTGGTGGAAGTGGAACTAGATGCCAAGTCTGATTCTTTAGGAGTGATTCATACTCCTTTTTCATGGATAATTTCCATAATGGATTTCCCACAACCTTATTGTAGGTCTACGGATCATTATATTGAACCATATAGCAATGCATGGGCATCATAGGTTATGAAGGTGAAAGTACATGAGAAGGATTATCATGTTGAGATTGAGTCCTCCTAGAATCCAATGGATTCCCTACAAGGATACCTGCTTACTAAAGTGTGAAATGTGCCTTCTTGGGAATCTGCTGAAGCTTCAACATTGGCTTCTTATCTGGTTGTACTATCTTCTTATTTCCATGTACAAAATCTAAGTGTATGGGATCATATCTGATGTTTGAAACTGATGGAAGCATAAGAGTATATGCATGTTGCACTAGAGGTGCATGCAAAGTACTCTCCTTATGTGTAAGTAGAAAAGAGGAGTCATCATTAGAAATATTAGTGAATTTATACAACCTTGACTTGTGATCCACCTCACCAATTGCAATGATGGAATTGTCATGCATGTGATTTACTGCAACTGAATCTGATGTAAATTCAACCTTTTACCTTTCTGAGTGATATGATAAACTGAGAGCATATTCATAGAAAGATTTGGAACATGTAAAACATTCTCAAAACTGCCATTATGGAGTTCCACTCTCACCTCTCCTACTACTGCTACTGAAGTATCATCCCCCATGAGAATAGAGGGTCTTGAGCATGGACTCAAAGAAGAGAAAACTTCCTCTTTCATTGCCACATGATGGGATGCACCAGAATATATAATCCATGAACCAGATGAGGAATTAATTGCAACAAGAGCATGATGATTACCTTTCTTAGGAGCAAGATCTTCTTCCTTCTGCTTCTTGACTCCCTCTGGAATGAAGTTTCTAAGGTTGTTTTGCTAAAGTGCTTGTGCCATAAGATCGATATGTTTGTTCATGCATGTTGATTCTTCATGATTTGGTTTATTGTAGTAAGTTCACTACTTTCCCTTCTTCTTCTTCTTGGAATCTAAAGAGTCTTTGGAACTTGAAGAATCGTTAAAGGGTTTGGAATATCCCTTCTTCTCGTTTTGTTTCTCCTTCCCGTTTTGTTTGGATGATCATTTTCCATCATGCATGGTGAGTGCATGTTCTTTGGGATCATTTATTAGGCCCATTTGAATGATTTTGTCATGCTAATGTGTGAGAGAATCAATGAATTAATCCTTGGTAGGCATCTTCCAATTTGTTCCCATGAGATACATGCCTGAATGGAAAGTGGAAACATAGACAACATATTCTGGTCCTAGATTGGCCAAGATTGTTAGAATAAGTTGGTCCACTTGTTTAGACTTATCAATACCACAAGATGCTAAGATAAATATTAAATATTTAAAATTAGTAAAGAAATCCTATATATTATCAAAACTTTTAGGATCCAAAGTATTCAACTCTACCTCAAGCATATGACCTCTCATCTCGTCTTGCTTTCCAAACAAACTTTCCAAGGTGGTCCAGATCTGGTTTGGAGTCTTGCATGTAGAAACATGAAACCATATATCAATTGAAATCAATTCAAGAATAATTCATGTGGCTTCATCCTTTCGGTTCACCCATCTCATCTTCTCAATTTCTGATGTAGGTTTTGTTTCTGTCCCCATAGTCAAGTTGTATAGTCCTTTCCTTTTGAGTTGGAATTTTTCCTTGGGCTTCCAATCAAAATAATTATATGGTATGAGGATTACCACCAAGTTTGACTGTAGAATAGGTGTTGTATCCATCTCTTCCATTGTGTCTGAGAACCCCTAAAAGTTTTCTCTCAATCTACAAGTGAAAATATGAGAAATCATTGCAGAAAGGGCACTTTAAGTGAAAATTCGTATCAGTTTTAGGAGACAATTTTCTGACTTATTTTCTGAGCAAACAGTGAGGAATTTATCCAAACAGTTGAAAATCCAGTTGCAGAATGGGTTGATTTACTTCTCTCGTGAGTTGTTTTCTCAAAAAGTTAATAATTTGGGAGAAATCATTGTAGAAAGGTATAACCACAAATTTATATCAGTTTTAGGAGGCGATCTTCCGACTTCCTTTCTGAGCAAACAATGAAGAATTTCGCCAAACTGTTGAAAACCCATTTGTAGAATGGGTTTATTTACTTCTCATATTAGTTTTTTCCTCAAAAAGTTAATATTTTAGGAGAAATCACTTCCTAAAGGTACAACCACAATTTTTTCTCATTGAAACTCCAATTTTCCTTATTCTTTGGCTTGTCTAGCTTGCTCCAAGCAACGTAGCTCTAATACCATGTCAATATTTCATTGAAAACTGCATAGGAAATCTAGATAAAACAAGTAGAAACAAAGCTTATCAAGAAAGGAAGAGAGATTCAATATGGAAGAATGAGAAAATATAGTCACACTACTCCAATGAGCTGATGATTGATACATAGATGATGATCAATATGATACAATGAATGAGTGGAATACACTCATATATAGGACATAACATTCCATAGTAGAAGAATGCATGCATGAATAATAGCATAATAGTGACGATCTAAAATAGAAAGTCTAAAATAGAAAGATTCAGTTAACTCCCACTGAACTAGTGTGCCAAAAATAGAAATTTCTCCAACACACTTCAAATTTCTCACACATGTAGACCAAATTTTCCCTTCATACATGCAATTACCTTTTTTTCTATCCTTTGGTTTGATGACACCTGGTTTTATGGACTATACGTCTTGTTCATACATCCTGATGCTCACACATGCGACACTCCTCTCACATGTGTGAGCTAGTTGTCCTTTCCTCAACTCCTCTTCTTCCACACATGTGACCTCATGTGTGTCTTCTAGGCTAGAAAATATGCCTTCCTTGGCAAAGAACCAAAACATAAATTTTTCCTTAAACCCTAGGTCATATTTGCCTCATAATTTTAGATTTCTGCTTGATGAAATTTCCAAGCTCCTAACACAAGTGCGCCTCACTTATGCTACTCCATTATGCACAATGATCTAATGTCACAATTGTTGATATTATAGTAGCTGCGGGAGGTATTTACCTCCACATGTAAACCTGATGACAATAGAATACTCCGGGAAGAAAGAGAAACCCTAATGAGTTGGCTAAATAACCCTAGAAGACTTGTCGGTTCAAGAAGATAATTTGTATTAGGTTATTAGCCTCCAAGAGAAGAAGCCGACCATAAGAAATAATAATATATTGAACAGACATATACCCATAATAAGAAGTCGGCCTAGGCAGTTAGCCAAAAATAGTATAAATATAGGGTGCCAGTCTCTCATTTGTCACAGTCTCATAATTGCAGAGCAACAACTGGTGCACACAGTGCCCAGTCTTGTGCGCAGTTTTGAGGAGAGATGCCAGTGCAGATACTGCAGCTAGCAGTTACGTTTTGGCTTGGACTATCTCTTGGCTAGGGTTTGTACTATCTGATCAACTCTTGTTGATGCACTATCCCTGGGTAAAGGTGTACTACCCTTTGTTTGGCTATCTAGCCTAGGGTTTTCTTCCGGAGTGATTGTCTATCAAGGTTAAGGTGCTTGGAGGGTGGCTTCGACCTATGGTTGGGTGACAATAGAGATATTGTCAATGGTAAAATGAGCACATCCATTATATTCTAACAGGTTATGGGCCCACACCTNAGTTCATCCATTTGTGCACCTTATCAATCATGATAAGAAAATAATGAGAGAAAGGGTCCTCCAACCATTCTTCTAGGATAACTCAATCCACAAAGCGTCTTCCCGTGAGGGCTTTAACCATAAGGGGACCACTTTGGAGTTCATCCATTTGTGCACCTTATCAATCATGATAAGACAATAATGATCCATCTATACATTTTTCCAACAATGAATCATATACCAATGAAACCACAATGATCCATGTTCATCATGTATCAATGACAACTCATTGATACATCTTCATCATATCAATGATAACTCATTGATCCATATTCATCTATGCATTCTCATCAAGGAAAATACATATTATATTACATCAATCATAAATCAATCAATCCTTTGACATCAATCAATCACTTGACATCAATCAATGACATCAATCAATCAAACCATTGGCATCAATGACAACACGATCCAACAGGAAGTTGCTAGGCAAATGTGTTCTTTACTCCAAGACAATCCCACAAAACCTAAAACTTTATCTCACTGAAAATATTTATGAATATGTAGAAATATTTATGGATCTGACGAAGTCCTTTGGAAACCTGTCTAGCCTTGTACCTTTTGATCCTGTGGACCCATATGCACCTGAAAATATTCCTTTTTGGTGGAAGTGGAACTAGATGCCAATTCTGATTCTTTAGGAGTGAGTCGTACTCCTTTTGCATGGCTAATTTCCATAATGGATTTCCCACAACCTTATTGTAGGTCTATGGATCAGTAGATTGAACCATGTAGAAATGAATGGGCATCATAGGTTATGAAGGTGAAAGTACATGAGAAGGCTTATTATGCTGAGATTGAGTCCTCCTCAAATCCAATGGATTCCCTGCAAGGATACCTTCTTACTGAAGTGTGAAATGTGCCTTCTTGGGAATCCGCTGAAGCTTCAACGCTGGCTTCTTATCTGGTTGTACTATCTTCTTATTTCCATGTACAAAATCTGAGTGTATGGAATCATATCTAATGTTTGAAACTGATGGAAGCACAAGAGTATATGCATGTTGCACTAGAGGTGCATGCAAAGTACTCTCCTTATGTGTAAGTAGAAAAGAGGAGTCATCATTAGAAAACTTAGTGAATTTATACAACCTTGAATTGTGATCCACCTCACCAATTGCAATGATGGAATTGTCATGCATGTGATTTACTGCAACTAAATCTGATGTAAATTCAACCTTTTTACCTTTCTGAGTGATATGATAAACTGAGAGCATATTCATAGAAAGATTTGGAACATGTAAAACATTCTCAAAACTGCCATAATGGAGTTCCACTCTCCCCTCTCCTACTACTGCTACTGGAGTATCATCCCCCATGAGAATAGAGGGTCTTGAGCATGGACTCAAAGAAGAGAAAAATTCCTCTTTCATTTCCATATGATGGGATGCACTAGAATATATAATCCATGAACCATATGAGGAATTAATTGCAACAAGAGCATGATGATTACCTTTCTTAGGAGCATGATCTTCTTCCTTCTGCTTCTTGACTCCCTCTGGAATGAAGTTTCTAAGGTTGTTTTGCTAAAGTGCTCATGCCATAAGATTGATATGTTTCTTCATGCATGTTGATTCTTCATGATTTGGTTTATTGTAGTAAGTTCACTACTTTCCCTTCTTCTTCTTCTTGGAATCTAAAGAGTCTTTGGAACCTGAAGAATCGTTAAAGGGTTTGGAATATCCCTTCTTCTCGTTTTGTTTCTCCTTCCCGTTCTATTTGGATGATCATTTTCCATCATGGATGGTAAGTGCATATGCTTTGGGATCCTTTATTAGGCCCATTTGAATGATTTTGTCCTGCTCATGTGTGAGGGAATCAATGAATTAATCCTTGGTAGGCATCTTCCAATTTGTTCCCATGAGATACATGCCTGAATGGAATGTGGAAACATAGACAACATATTCTGGTCTTAGATTGGCCAAGATTGTTAGAATAAGTTGGTCCACTTGTTTAGACTTATCAATACCACAAGATGCTAAGATAAATATAAAAGATTTAAAATTAGTAAAGAAATCTTGTATATTATCAAAACTTTTAGGATCCAAAGTATTCAACTCTACCTCAAGCATATGACCTCTCATCTCATCCTGCTTTCCAAACAAACTTTCCAAGGTGGTCCAGATATCGTTTGGAGTCTTGCATGCAGAAACATGATACCATATATCAATTGAAATCAATTCAAGAATAATTCATGTGGCTTCATCCTTTTGGTTCGCCCATCTCATCTTCTCAATTTCTGATGTAGGTTTTGTTTCTGTCCCCATAGTCGAGTTGTATAGTCCTTTCCTTTTGAGTTGGAATTTTTCCTTGGGCTTCCAATCAAAATAATTGTATGGTATGAGGATTACCACCAAGTTTGACTGTAGAATAGGTGTTGTATCCATCTCTCCCATTATGTCTGAGAACCCCTAAAAGTTTTCTCTCAATCTACAAGTGAAAATATGAGAAATCACTGCAGAAAGGGCACTTTAAGTGAAAATTCATATCAGTTTTAGGAGACAATCTTACGACATATTTTCTGAGCAAACGGTGAGGAATTTATCCAAACAGTTGAAAATCCACTTGCAGAATGAGTCGATTTACTTCTCTCGTGTGTTGTTTCCTCAAAAAGTTAATAATTTGAGAGAAATCATTGTAGAAATGTATAACCACAGATTTATATCAGTTTTAGGAGGCGATCTTATGACTTCCTTTCTGAGCAAACAATGAATAATTTCACCAAACTGTTGAAAACCCATTTGCAGAATGGGTATATTTACTTCTCATATTAGTTGTTTCCTCAAAAAGTTAATATTTTAGGAGAAATCACTTCCTAAAGGTACAACCACAGTTTTTTCTCATTGAAACTCCAATTTTCCTTATTCTTTGGCTTGTCTAGCTTGCTCCAAGCAATGTAGCTCTGATACCATGTCAATATTTCATCGAAACCTACATAGGAAATCTAGCTAAAACAAGTAGAAACAAAGCTTATCAAGAAAGGAAGAGAGATTTAATATGGAATAATGAGAAAATATAGTCACACTACTCCAACGAGCTGATGATTGATACATAGATGATGATCAATATGATACAATGAATGAGTGGAATACACTCATATATAGGACATAACATTCCATAGTAGAAGAATGCATGCATGCATAATAGCATAATAGTGACGATCTAAAATAGAAAGTCTAAAATAGAAAGATTTAGTTAACTCCCATTGAACTAGTGTGCCGAAAATAGAAATTTCTCCAACACACTTCAAATTTCTCACATGTGCGGACCAAAATTTCACTTCATACGTGCAATTACCTTTTTTTCTATCCTTCGGTTTGATGACACGTGGTTTTATGTACTATACGTCTTGTTCGTACATCCTGATGCTCACACATGAGACACTCCTCTCGCATGTGTGAGCTAGCTATCCTTTCTTCAAATCCTCTTCTTCCACACGTGTGACCTCATGTGTGTCTTCTAGGCTAGAAAATATGCCTTCCTTGGCAGAGAACCAAAACATAAATTTTTCCTTAAACCCTAGGTCATATTTGCCTCATAATTTTAGATTTCTGCTTGATGAAATTTCCAAGCTCCTAACACAAGTGCGCCTCACTTATGCTACTCCATTATGCACAATGATCTAATGTCACAATTGTTGATATTATAGTAGCTGCGGGAGGTATTTACCTCCACATGTAAACCTGATGACAATAGAATACTCCGGGAAGAAAGAGAAACCCTAATGAGTTGGCTAAATAACCCTAGAAGACTTGTCGGTTCAAGAAGATAATTTGTATTAGGTTATTAGCCTCCAAGAGAAGAAGCCGACCATAAGAAATAATAATATATTGAACAGACATATACCCATAATAAGAAGTCGGCCTAGGCAGTTAGCCAAAAATAGTATAAATATAGGGTGCCAGTCTCTCATTTGTCACAGTCTCATAATTGCAGAGCAACAACTGGTGCACACAGTGCCCAGTCTTGTGCGCAGTTTTGAGGAGAGATGCCAGTGCAGATACTGCAGCTAGCAGTTACGTTTTGGCTTGGACTATCTCTTGGCTAGGGTTTGTACTATCTGATCAACTCTTGTTGATGCACTATCCCTGGGTAAAGGTGTACTACCCTTTGTTTGGCTATCTAGCCTAGGGTTTTCTTCCGGAGTGATTGTCTATCAAGGTTAAGGTGCTTGGAGGGTGGCTTCGACCTATGGTTGGGTGACAATAGAGATATTGTCAATGGTAAAATGAGCACATCCATTATATTCTAACAGGTTATGGGCCCACACCTTCATTCAATCTAACCAGTGGAAGGAAACATAGTCGTAAGGATACTAAGCTCGTTGAAGAACTGCCGCTAGGTTTTCTAGTAGGAGCAATCACCATAGCACTGCCGCTAGGGTTACTAGCAGGTGCAGTTGTAGAAACCCTAATCCTCTCATTGAGGCACCTTAAGTGAAGAGATTGACCTAATTTATAGATAGATCAATGTGCCCTAGCCTAGCGCATCTCCTGGTGCTCTCAGCAAGTCAAGACGTGAAGTTTGAGTTTTTGGTCAAATCTAGAGTTTGATCAGGTCAAAGTAGACATGAATTATTCTATGAAGTTAGAGAACAAGTTATATGGAGCCTCTAACTTTAGAGCATGGAAGACAAGGATTGACCTCATCCTTTCCAAGAATAAAGTGCTGGATATCGTGAAAGGAAAGATCGTGGAACCAGAGTTTGAAGAAGGAAAAGAGAAGGAACCACAAAACGTTGTAGTTATGGAGAAGTTCAAAGATGGTGACATCAATGCCATGAGTATCATAGTGGACTCTATCAAATACCACTTGATACCCTACATATCCCATCTTGACTCATCGAAGAAGATGTACGATGCCCTAACAAACCTCTTCTCAGTCATAAACATTGGACAAGTAATGAGTCTGAAGAATGAGCTCCGTGACATGAAGATGAATGATGAAAAAAGCATAACATCATACTTTGTGAGAATCTCTTAGTTAAGATATCAACTACAAGCTATTGAAGAGATCGTTTCATAGAAGGAATTGGTAAACATAGTACTCAATGGTCTTCCCAAGACGTGGGATTCATTTGCCGCAAGCATGAACACAAGGAAGGAGTATCCAACATTTGAAGAAATTTGGACTTGCTATGATAAAGAAGAATCAAGGATCAAAGCAAAAGAGAAACCCCCAAAAGAAGTACGATGATCAAGCCTTCACAACAAGATTCAATAATTTCAGGAATAAAAGAAAGTTTGGTTCAAGGAGGAAGCCAAATCAAGAGAAAGACATTTCATAAATACAATGCTTCAACTATCGAAAGTATGGTCACTTCAAGAATCATTGTCCTGAGCTAAAGAAAAGGAAAGAGAAACATGAAGCATCAGTTTCCGAAGAAAAGGAACCTACAAAGAAGACTAAGCAGGATGGAAGATACTTCTTCTTCTAAAGGTAACAATACTCTTATTTCCTGTACATATCTTGTTTGCATTGTCTCTGTACATATCTTGTATATCTATCTCTTGGAAGATAATGTGTTCCAAGAAGAACTATACCTATGGAAGAAAAACAAGATAAGGATGGACATCATTAGATAATACACATGAAAGGATGAAATACAAATCATGTGGAAGCTATTACAAGATAAGCCGAATCAATCATGAAGAGACTTAGAAGAAGCAAAGACAGAAAGAAGTCAAAAATCAAGAGGAAATTGGAGAAAGACTTATGAGGTTTTGTCGAATACAACAAGATGGAAGTGTGGACTCTACAGAAGACAATAAGGATGCAGATGGAAGCATGGACTCTATTAGACGGAGGGAGCCAATTATATGCACTCATACATGAAGAAAGGATTAGGAGGGAGCTAATCCTATGATTCATTGAAGACGATGAAATATACATCCATGATAGCAACCATGAAAGACAATACGTATCCTCAGAAGAAGTCATCTTCAAAGAGAAGCTTTAAAGTATCCTTGGTTGTCCTTCCACATCCATGATCCTGTGATGAAAGAAATAAATGGAATCTTTAGGGCATGGAATCTACACCATGGATCCAAGAGCTAAACACCAGGAAGAACATAAATATTCAAAGAAAGAAAGAGAATCCAGAACAATCAGTCATTGTATCAAGAATCACAAGATTACCAGCCTGATATGAACTCAATAAAAGAAATCAAGCAAAGGAACTGAAAGTCGTGATGAAGTACAATGTAGGGAAGACTTATGAATGAAAGAATTGTGAGATCTAGAACTAGAGGTTCTCCCAGATGAAGGGAGAAGACTATGATGGTTACTTTCAGTAAACTAAACATATCTCTACATGAGTCATTATATCATCCGTAACATCCATGAGTTGGAGTTCTACATCATTTGAATACAAAGAATGTTCTCCATAGAAATTGAATAAAGAGCGTATGAAGAGAAACCTCGAGACTTTGAGGCATACCAGAAAGACACCCTTGTATGTGTTGGGACTCAGAAATGTCGTATTTTCATCCACCTTTCCCTTCACTATTCCTTACATTTCATCGCCCCATTAAACCTTCATCATACCATTTTCATAAATACATTTGGTTTTCAC
>JZKD02S0809642.1:0-14508 GCA_000966675.3 Picea glauca | reverse complement strand
AAAATAACGAAATGGTCTAGGAGACATGAAAAAGACTATACCGCACCCAAGAGAGAAGAGGAAAGACACGGACAATGGAAAAGCAGTCCAACAACGTGAGAAGAGGAAATTTGTGAGCGAAATTTTCATCCAAGCATTAATGGAGGATGACTTAAAAAATACCACGGATCAAGTCAAGGAAGTTACTAATGAGCCTTTTGAGTGAGTGGTGCAGAAGCAACAAGAAATGCACTTGGACGTGAAATCACATATTCCCGCATTGTGACAAATTTTAGAGACAACTAGGATCTCACCAGTTAGAACATGCAAACAAGAGAAGATGGAGAATATGAAGAATACAGCAAATTTGCAATCGATGGAATCCCACCCATTTGCAGCATTGGGAGAGCGGAAGGTGATGAAGATAGCAACAAGAGATTTAGAGTCCCTACGGTAGAGTTGCAAGAGCATGCAAAGGCACTTAGTCATATCGACTTGTTGTTGTCTCGGCTTCTCGTAGATGTATTACATAGTTTGCAAACGAGTGTTATGCAGAAAATTCAATAGCATGTGGTGTCAACGTTGATGGAGTTGACTAAGATATTTATAGATAAGGATGTGCTATAGGAAGAATGTGATAAACTTATGTAGGAGAGAGATGAGGTGGCACAAAGGACAGAAAGGATGAAACATGTGGTACAAGGGGTCTATAGTAATATTCAATAAGTGTTTATGGAGGTAGATGTCCCTTTAGAAGAGCAAGTCACGAAGATCAATGAATCCATTCAGGGCTTCCGCATGAAGATTATTGATTTGGAAGCACTCCAAACACCGAGTATGCCACTAGAAGAAAAAAAACAGAGAGAGAAGACATTTTTGATGACAGTAGAAAGCATAAAGAGCGTGGATGAAGAATCTGTGAATCTTTATGAAGAAAACCCACAAGTATGGATTGTGCTACTAGAGAATACAAAACTAAAAGCCTTAGATCAGAACATACATAATGCACAAGAGAAGGAACAAAAGATTAAAGACACATTCAATACTCTATCAGCAAAGGAAAATATGGCTACATTAGTGGAGAATAGGAAGGTAAACTAGGAGATAAATCAAATCAGGGTTGAGCAACAGATGCTAGCATAGAATTTAGAGCCACTGCAAGAAGAAGCGTTCAAGGTAACAGAAGAAATCACAGTAGTACAAGGCAAGGTGAACCAAGTGGTACAAGAGAGGGAAGAGAAGTTGCAGACTCCTATCACCACGCAGGATCCAGAAGAGATATCGGCGTGGGAAGTAGAAGCAAGGGAAAATATTACAACCTCCAAGGAGACGTTTGAGAAACTCATTGTGACACTGAAGGAAGTGCACTAGCAGAACTTAGTGGCTCGGGATGAGTCACAGGTGAGTGTTGGGGGCCTGTTGGAGCAGGACATTTTGGGTAAGTTTTGGGAATCGCACATGAGTAAACCATGCAACAATTCAGCTAAGGAGAAGTGCACGCAGAAGAAAGGAAGACAATTAGTGAATTTTCAAAGGTCAATGCACATGGAAGGAAGCAGTTAGTTAGAAGTAGTTAGACCTTTTGGTCCATTTTGTAACATGTTAAGCCCTAGTATTAAAGTATAAATATGTAATGGGTTTTTGGGTAGAGGTAGTCATGAGTCGTTGATTGAGCTCTAGGATTTAATCAAAAAGGGGTTTCATGAGTTCGTGAGTTCAAAAAGACTAGTTGGTATATGTGAGGAGGGAGGAAGAATGAGATAAGTGTGCATTGTATGATTGAATGACAAGGGAAATTTGGGGTATAACTGAGATATTTTTTGTTAGAGAAGTGCACACCTTTTGTAGGATGATGTTGAATGATAATATAAGAATCTTTTCGTTGTGGACATAGCTCGGTTTGGGGTGAACCACGTTAAATCTTTGTTTCTTGATGCATGTTATAATGTGTTGTGTTTCTTTTTTGTTCTGGTTATGGTGCACATATAATGTATGAATGGATAAAATGAATACATTAGATGCTTTGATGATTCCATGGAAAATATATTTGATATAATGAATGAATGTTAAGTATGACAAATATGATGAATTTCTCCCAGTCCTCCATGACTACGGAAACCTGGTTCCTGCAATCCTCATAGGTACCTTGGGTGAGACTTCACCTTCTTGCGGGTAATGCCGAAAGGGACGGTATATTTAGGGTTTTGTGGGTGATTTAATGTTGAACCTCAGGTCTACCCACTATGATCCAACACCTATCAAGAAGAAAGAAGAGGTAAGACCATGTGGCGGGATAGATACAAATAAACATCCACAAATGTTATAACCCTAAATTGCACCACACATGCTTACCCAGCATCAGGCCAACTCATATCCCTTCTTTACCAAAACTTTGTTGAACAACTCTTTGGAAATCCTCTTGTGTCAAGGCCCATGCACCCTAACCCATTTACTGCACGCGTGTGCACACTGGCTGGCTCACTACAGCCCGCGTGTACCTAACAAAGCACGAAAAAAGGAAACTTGTCGACGGAACAAAAAGCTATGGGTCAGTTAACTGAAACTCCCAGCCATACATGGCTGAGGGTTCGTCCAAAACCCTAGCTCCTTCTAGCCTATAAAAGAAGGGGTAGGGGTACCATTTGGAGGAGGAAAAAATATAGYGAAGAAACTCTGCCCATTTACGTAATCCATTGTCCCAACCCTTTAGCCTTTCCTCATGCCAAAGGAGATTTAACACAAAGCAGTTGGAGGACAGAAGAAGAGGAGCCCAGGATCAGGTTCAAGGAGTGGTGGTCGGTCTCAGCTTTGATTGTAAGTTGATTCATTTCATTAATAAAAAGAATATTGTTCCCGTCCCAATGCATGAGTTATCTATGATTTGATGAATTTATGCTTGATTTCTAACCCTTGAGTAGAGAAGTAGCATGCATGCATAGTTGTTATTAGTCTTGATTGCAGGTTATCTGTGGAAGGAGCAGCGCAAGCAAGTGGTGGAATCACAACGGAGGATCTACATCGAACATCGGTAATAAGGTCGGTGGTTCTCTTCATGCATTTACTGTGAAAGAGGGGTTTTAATCTTGGGTTGTAGGATAAAAAGTAATTTATTTTCGGTTAAAATCTGCATGCAAGTCTGACCCTAGTTTGCTAGTCCATAGGGTATTTTTCCCAACAACAGAATTGGCAACCATACTGGGGAGAATACTCTTTAGGGTTTCTGGATTTCTTTTTTTGGGTAGTTTAAAAGATTAGATTTTCTATTTTTCTTTGCCTGTCTTTTTCTGTAAGGTATGAGCTAGCAGGGAGCCTGGTTCTTTATACCAGTTTTCCCTGACTGTTGCTTGATGGTAGTTGTCAGGACATACAGAGGTACACGTGTCCTGCAGAAGGCCTGCCCACGTGTACCCGCACCCTATCCTCTTACAGCCTGCGTGTGAACGCTAGTTGTAGAGATAGCAGTAGCGTGTAGGAGTTCAAAGAACTTTAGAGGAAGTCCTCCTCTTCCTTGTCAGAATTATACATTCTCAGGGAGTTTTCTGGAATCCTGTCTGAGTCTTGCTGGTTCATAGTCCTGTCTCAGATTACTTTTTTCGCCTTATTATTCCTTGCGTTATTTTTCTTTTCTGTTAGAAAGAGCATCCAAGCCTTCAAGAGACCCTATTTATCAATACCAGAGGCCTCTTCCTGGTCTGGACTGCCTGTTTTCATTTTTGTCTTAGTATTTAGACATACACGCGACCTGTACAAGGTCAGCCCGCGTGTACACACTTCCTGTTTCATCTCAACACGCGTTTGCACGCGTGTTGTTTTAGAGACAGTAGCGTGTTTGACAGGCTAATTTTTGTTTGGGGTGGGGCAGTCATCCTCTCCTTTGATGAGAAGTATTCATCTCATGTGTTTGAGTCTAGGGTTGAACAGTCAGTAGGTTAGGTCATCTTACCCTTAGCCTGCTTTATAGTTGACAGAAAATATAAAAAAAAAAAAAATGGTTTTTAGACAAGCGTAATAATCTTTGTTTTCTTTATTGCCATTGTGTGTCTTTACTCTGATTCTTTGTGATCTGTGCTTTAAGCCAGAATTGGTTTTTCTTGGTTTTGTGCTTGTCGGTATTTTCCCTTTGTTGTTTTACTAGCACTTAAATAAATAAATAAATAAACAATCTCTTTTCATTTTCTTCTTTGTTTGAACAGTGTGTTTCTGCATCACTAGCTAGGGAGAAGTCTTTTGTTTCGTAAGTTTTTGCAGTGCATTTAGAGCATAAGTAGCTCATAGTTGAGTGAAATTCCTTTATGTTTGCTGCATAAAATCTTAGAAAAATTGAAAAGAAAAAGAAATCTTTCTTTGTGAAAAGTTGTTGAAATTTTGCATTTAGTAAAAAAAATTTGTTTCCAGCTTTTTTCATTCATTTTTGATTTCATCTTTACACACCATCAGTTTCACCTTCATACTCCTTGACGTAAGAAAAATCCTTAAAAGCAACGCTGATCTTAAAATCTACTAGACTTTTATGTTTGTAGGGTTCACACACTAGTTCAGGATTAGGGCCTTGAATTAGGTTGGAGAGGAAACTCTTCAAGGCCACTCAAAACCAAACATTAGAGTCTGAGGTAGGGAGTGTCTAAGTCCAGTTTCGTGGAAGTTATCCGGGACCCCCCTCTAACACAGGGGATAAAAACGAGGTTGCGTGCGAAAAGGTAGCGGAGATAACCCCTCCAAAGCCGGACCAATCGTAGTGGAGAACACATATCGAGGGCTTGTTTTGGGATTCCGTCGTTTGCATTTGCCACGGGGTTTCATGGGTCTCAAATCCATTCGAGGTCCTCAGTTGTCTTCTGGACCATTTTCTCTCAATACCCTTGACAGGTTTCGGGCTTGATACCCTGCTCATTGTGGTCTACCCGACTTTCGACTGTACCCGCCTGGTGACTGTTCGCGTGATGGCAACCTAGTTGCCAATCTTTTTAGGGACATACACAGGTGACTGTGGGGGTATACCATGGTACCTAGGATAGACATCGGGCCACGCTCTGCAGAGTATACCTGGAGGGTGCTTCCGTGTTCGAGTTGCATTTGCACCGGTAAGTTTCTCTAGTGTTGGTTGTTGTAACGGTTCTTCCAAATAGTTTAGTGATTGCTTGTCTTATCTCTTAGGGGATTCTTTTTAATGTGTGTTACTTTTGAATGTGTAGAATACCTTAGCGTGTCTTGGATCTTCTCACACAGTGGAGAATCCCGAGCTCCGCCAGTCACGAAGGCTTCTAGGCCTGCCACCGGTTATACTGGAGCCACCCCCGCCACCATTAAGGCGGAAGCTGGACCAACAAGGGTCTTTCTAAGCAATCGGGTTACAAACCTTTGTGCCCGAACAACTCCCGGAGCAATCAACTGCCAATATTGGCTCGATTGAAACCCCAACCACTGATATCTGGGCATCGTTTACTGCACCAATCCAATTTCACGAACGCTGGAAAGTGCCTCACGCAGCTATGGAAACAAACGTTGTTACTTCTTCTGGGAATTCTTCCATTCCCACCACAGTTGCTACCACAGGAGAATCATCTCCTAAATTATCGTCGTCGGTCCGAGCCACCATGGTCTCGGCTGCTACTACGTCGCACAGTGGACCGAACCTGTCTATGGAGGCGGCCACAACCCCCTTCACACCTAGTGCGACAGGTCCTCCGTTCTCATATGGTATGCCTAGTTCTGGTATAAGTCTTGCACTCACTTACTCCACTTTACAGACTTTGGGTCTAGGGGCAGGGATCTCTAATTCTCCTCCGCAAGGTCAACTTGGGGGCACTCGTGTCCCTTTTAATGCTTTTCCTTACGCAGGAGGTCATATCCCTCCTTCGTCCCCTTCGCTTGGTGGTCCGCATCAACAGTCCGTCGGGCAGCCTACACACACTAGTTTATTTGGAGCAGGGAGTCAAGGAACACCTACGCACAGTATGCCGGTAGGTTCGTCGTTGTTTGTTTGGAATGAGACATTTTTTAACAACACTTTCACATCCACCACTTTCCCGTCTGGGGGCAATCCTATTTTTGGACTGTCTACTCTTGCACAGGGTACTATTCCTGCACATGGGGCACATATAGCAGGACCTTGGAACTCAGAACAAGGATCTGTTCCCTCCTCTGGAATGTCATTCTGGGGTAATTCTTTCCACAGTCAATGGAACCCTGGATAGACTACTATGCCTCTCCCATCAGGATCGGCATGGGGTAATCCTTCCCAAAGTCCTTCAAACACGATGCATGCCCAACACCCTATGTCCTTTATGGGAAATCAACCAATGATGTCTCCACAAATGAAAAATCCTTACGCTGGTCAGGGCCATGGTTTCTACCAGAATCCAGGCCAGCAGCCAAACTTTTCCTGGAAACCTAGTGCCATTCAAACTCCAGGACCCTTTTTCCCAGGTTATCAGCAGCAACCCAAACTACCATTCCTGGCGACTTTACACTTGCTAGATTTGACAAGGTTGTTAAATGATCCTATTTGTCACGATCTGCATTGGCCTCCTATGCCAACGAAGTTGCCTTCGGACATTCCAAAGTTCGAGGCCAAGCCCAATGAAGATCCAGGTGATCATGTGACTACCTTCCATCTTTGGTGTTCATCTAACTCATTGAAAGATGACTCCGTACAGTTGTGATTGTTTCAACGTACTCTTATCGGGAGTGCCACGAAATGGTACATCGATCTCGATCGCTCAAGATACTCTTCTTTTGGCGAACTGGCGATGGCATTCCTTAACCATTTCCAGTTACCTGTGAGATACGACGTTGGCACAGAGTTGCTCGCCAATTTCGAACAGACAACCGCGGACCATATCTCTGATCATATCTGAGAGTGGAGACGCCGAAAGAGTCTAATCAAAGTACCAGTCCCACCATCATTTCTTCTTGAGTGGTTCCTTAAGTCTCTGGTCCCACAATTATCCAAAGACATCGCAACTTCTGGTTTTTTCTCCGAAGAAGATGCCATCATGAGGGCTCAACAGTTTGAGCTCATATATTCTCAGTCTGGTTTATTATACAACATCCTGCCGGATGCACCACAATCGATACTGGATAAAACTAGACAGAGAGCTAGACCACATGCCGATGGTATTGTTAGTTCAGCACAAACCAAGCCTCCTGAGCCATTGACAAAACAATTGCAACAGTTATCTATACAACACTCAACAGCCAGCCAGACTACTGCTTTGGTTGTTCCTCCTACCCAAACGTCGGAAGTACACTCCGTGCAGTCAACTAACCCAAAGGCCACCCAGCAGCCTGAAGGGAAGAAAAAACAACGAAAGAAAGGTAAGGGGGATAAAAAACCCACTGAAAATGCTGGCGAGGACACTACGAAAAAATGGAAGGTGAGGTATCCGTGCAAATTGTGTGCAGAAGACCACCTGGCCCATATTTGTCCTCAACTTGTAGAGGCCCAAAAGTTTGTCACACAGCAACAACAAGCAGTGTTGACTAATCCCTTTCAACATGGGCAAAATTCAACTCAAGCCTCTACAAGCACAGAAGGGGGCAGCCAAGAAGCCTTCCCTCCTCCAAACAATCCCTCATCCGCGAATGTATATATGGTTAGGGGTGATGCTTTCATAACGACTAGAGCGCACGACTATAGTAAACCAAGCGCTTCTGAGAAGGGTAAAGAAGTTGACCTCCCATCTCTTCCTCTACAGATCAAGAAGACGTTGGGAGAAACAATGACATGCATTCCAAAGGGTGCATTTAAGAAATCTTCTCACAACCCAAACGCAAGGGCCACCCAGAATTACTCTGTGGTGGAGGATTTATCACAAACCCCCTGTGCAATGTATGCTTTGGAGGTCCTAAAAAGTTGCCCTGCTCAGAGGAAAGCCTTGTTAACTGCTTTGGGCTCTACTGAGACTTGTAATCTGGGTACCATCATGTTAGATACAACCGACTTAAAACCTTGTCTGCCTTACCACATAGCATTTCAGATAGTAGTGGCTCATCCCACGAAAAATTTTACACGGAATATCTTCCGCACGGTGGACGATGAGGGCACCTCGACGTGCATTATGTCATTAGCATGTTGGAAGGCCATTGGCCAGACCGCTTTGTCTCCATCACCTACTCTCCTCACTGCTTTCGATGGTCGTTCTTTCCGACCACATGGCATCGTTCCTTCTTTCCCTGTGCAGTTAGGAGGGAAGCCCATGTGTGTCAAAGTAGAGGTAGTCGATGATCCCCTCGACTATAATCTCTTGTTAGGATGGAGTTGGGCTTATGCTATGCAAGTTGTGGTTGCTACAGTTTTCTGAGTCTTTTTGTTTCCACACAAGGTTCGGATAGTAACCATCGATCAATTGTCCTTCTCTAGACCTGACCCATCTTTGGGGGCATCCACGGTCCCCATGATTGACAATCCTCAACCAGGTGTCGTTAACGTAGGATTTGGTTTGTGCCCATCCTTGATGGGTACCTTCGATTACCCACCTCCTCACGATGATGTCAAATTTATATCTAATCACCATAAGGTTGAGGTTTTTCAAGTTTCGTCGTTCTGCGTAACTTAATTTGAGGATCTTTGGATTCTTCCTTCCCCATCAACCACGATGGATGAGACAAGGCACTCTGGCATGTCCATGCCCTTGTCAGCCGCTGAGGTAGCGTACTCTTTAGTCCAGCAAACCTTGGCTAACCCTGATCCGACTCCAGCACAAGAGTTGGATCCACATCTAGAGCCTATTTGGGCTCAGGGTTCTCTTGCTAACATCGATTCGTTAGACTTAGTCTTGCCTTCAGACGAAGCAGTAATTGAAGCAATGACTAGTCCGGACAAACCTTGGGAAGATCTTCATCACAGATCATATTTCCTCCCAGAGTTAAGCCAAATTGAGGCAAGAGAATTCATTGTTACCATGACAGGAGATCAACCATGTCCTATTAATATCTTAGCTACACAGGAAATTTATGCTTAGGGCAATATGACGACTATCGCTGAAACCATACCCATTAATTTCTCCCGAAACCCTGGCATCATGGAGAATGTCTTTGTCGGAGAAGATTGTTCCCCCGAAGAGATTCAAATTTACACGAATCTTTTCAAAGAATTCCACGACGTTTTTTGTTGGTCTTATGAGGAAATGCCAGGTATTGATCCAAAAATAGTGGAACATGAAATCACAACGTATCATGATGCCAAGCCTGTTCGACAAAAACTTCATCCAGTCAATCCTAAGAAAGCAGCAGCCATCAAGATCGAGGTTGAGAAATTTCTCAAGGTAGGTTTCATTTATCCTATTCATTTGACTCAATGGGTGTCAAACCCCGTGCCGGTCAATAAAAAACAAGGCACAATTCGTGTATGTACTGATTTCCATGATTTGAACAAGGCATGTCCCAAAGATAATTTTCCAACACCATTCATTGACCATATCATTGATGAATGTGTCGGTTGTGAATCATTTTCGTTCATGGATGCTTTTTCAGGATATAATCAAATCCAAATTAAACCTGAAGACCAACACAAAACGACATTCATTTGTCCGTGGGGTACATTCGCATATCGTAAGATGCCTTTTGGCCTTAAAAATGTTGGAGCCACATTCCAGCGGGCCATGTCTTTTGCGTTTCATGACCTCAAGCATATAGTCGAGGCCTATCTAGATGATTTAGCATCACGCTCTTGCAAGCGAACAGATCATCCCATGCACCTTAGACTAATCTTCGAACGTTGCCGCTACTTCAGGATTCACTTGAATCCAAACAAGTGCAGCTTCTGCATAACGTCAGGACGTTTGTTAGGTTTCATCGTATCAACAACAGGGATCATGGTTGATCCTCTTAAGGTGGAGGCAATAATCAAGTTTCCCCCCCCCACGCACAATCTTACAACTTCAGAGTCTACAAGGCAAGGCGAACTTCTTACGACGCTTCATCGCCAACTATGCTGAAATCACCAAGGGCTTTATGCGTTTGCTAAAGAAAGACGTTCATTTTTTCTAGGACGAAGCCGCTCAATGCTCTTTCGACGCATTAAAACACACCCTCACAACCACACCTCTGCTATGGCCACCTAATTATAACAAATATTTCTTATTATATCTAGCTGCCACGGAGTCAACAATAGGCATGGTTTTAGTCCAGGAAGACAATTCATTTTCAGAGTACGTGATCTATTACCTGAGTCGAGGCCTCGTAGGACCAGAACTTAATTATTCGCATATCGAAAAACTTGCATTAGCAGCAGTTCATGATGTTCAACGGTTCCGTCACTATGTTTTGTTTCGCAATACCACCATCATTGTTGTCGTGAATCCATTCCAATACATGTTGACACGATGAGTTATAGGTGGAAAAATCAGTAGATGGATGGTCATCCTCCAAGAATTTGACTTAGACTTCGTTTCAGCAAAGTCCAAGAAGTCATTGGTCTTCGCAGAGCTTATTTTGGAACTTCCAGTTGAGTCAGGTGATGTTGTGCCTGAGGAATCTCCTATCCGGGGGGATATGTTTTTTATTGCATCTTCAAACCCCTAGTACGGAGATACACTGATCTATCTCCAGACTTTGAAGTGCCCCACCTATGCTTCTCGTGACGAGCGTCGGCGAATACACCATCAAGCTAAGAATTATCTCATACTAGATGATACGTTATATCGAAGAGGTGTAGACTGCATCTTGCGTCAATGTCTCACTCATGAGGAGGTTGTCATAATGCTCAATGATTGTCATACTGGAGCTTGTGGCGGTCATTTATCTAGGTTGGCAACAGCCCAAAAGATTCTACGAGCAGGTTACTTATGGTCAACACTTATCAAAGATTGTATCGAATTGGTTAAGAAGTGCCATCCGTGCCAAGTCTTCTCTTGGAAGATGAGGGCACATCCCACTCCTATGTTTCATGTCATCACAGTTGGTCCCTTCACTAAGTGGGGGATTGATTACACTACCTGCAACCCCCCGTCTGCAAGGGGGCACCGCTATATCATCGTAGTTGTCGACTACTTCACTAAGTGGGTCGAAGCTATGCCAACATTTAAAGATGATGGAAAGACTGCAGCTCTCTTTTTCTTCAACCAGATCGTAGCACGGTTCGGCGTCCCGAGAGAGATTGTCACTGACAATGGCAGTCACTTTTAGAACCAAATGATGACCGACTTAACATCAAAGCTTGGGTTACGGCAGGAACATTCATCACCTTACTACCCCCAAGCCAATGGGCAGGTGGAAGCTGTAAACAAAACTCTTAAGACTATTCTACAGCGAACTATCAACTCATCCAAGTCAAATTGGCAGTTGATGTTATACTCGGCATTATGGGCTTACCGAACGTCTGTTAAGACTGCAACTGGTTTCTCACCTTTTCAACTCGTTTATGGGCTGGAGGCAGTCTTGCCCATCGAATGTCAAATCCCATCTCTGAAATTGGCAGTACAGTTATTGCCAGACACTTCTCCACTTGAAGAACGGTTAGTATACCTTGAGCATCTTGATGAGCAGCGTCATGATGCGGCCCTGGCCAACGAGGCTCACAAACATAAGGTCAAGTGTCAATATGATAGGTTCGTTCGTCCTCGGATTTTCTCTGAAGGCGACCTTGTCCTAGTCTATGACCAATACAAGGACCCCCTGGGGGTAGGAAAGTTTAAACCCATGTGGTTCGGACCCTTCATTATCAAAGAGGTATTAAAAAAGTGCGCTTATCGTTTGGTTGATTTTGAAGGGAAGGCGTTGGCGAAGCCTAGAAATGGGCTCTACCTCAAGAAGTATTACTCATAGATAGGTCACTGTGGGTAACTTTTTGTAACATATGTATAGTCTTTGTACTATTACTTTTTAAGTTCCTTTTAAAGTGTTATGTACGTGTCATCGATGTTATCTTTCGTCAATATGGCAGATGTCAAGTGAGTCTGAGGTGTTCGTTGGGTATGCAGACGGGGCTAGTCGACACACACGGAGGCTTGCCTCCATAGCTTGGGTAATCTTTACACCACAGGGTCAATTGTTATCTTCCGGAGGTATATGCTTAGGTGACACCACAAATAATTTCGTCGAGTATAGTGCAGTTATTGAGTTGCTTCGTGACACCTTGTCATTGGGTATCTCTCATCTCCGGGTCTATCTCGACGCTCAACTGGTTGTGTTGTAGCTAAACAGAGTATATCAAGTTCATGATCCAACTTTACACTGACGATTCCTTAGGGTACATCTCTTAGAACGAAACTTTGATTATATTACATATTTTCATGTTCCTAGGAGATTAAACCAAATTACAGATACTCTAGCTAATCATATTTTGGATTGGCATCTCGCCCACATATAAAAAGAACATGGACATAAACATGTAAATACATTTTTGCACATAGAATCCATAAGACACAAAAAGATAAAAACCATATATAAACATCATAAAATAACTACAGTACATGGATGGACGCAAGCGCCTCAAAAATGGGAATAGTAACGAGTCAACGGGCTTATGCCCTCAAAAATATATACAAATAGGTGCTCGGGGCACATAAAAAGTCTAAATTCTGTTCAGGGCTTATGGGCCCTGTTATAATCATCTACAGCACGGGCTAAATGCCTAAACAATCGGACCCATGTCCGAGGTGCCCCCACAACATGAGGCTGCATGGATGGTGGCAGGTCCTCTATCTCTGCCATCGGGACTGTGCGAGTGAGCGCAGTGAAGTTTCTCTCAATTCGCCTAAGGACCCTCTCGACCTCTCTTGCTGGGAGGTTCCCTGCTATTGCTGCTCCCCCAGCGGCGGAAGCCGTGGTTTCTGGCCGTGGGCGACGCCTGTTCCATGTGTAATCGGCAGGTCGCACGGATCCCACATCTACATACAACAAACGTTTACCCGTCAAATACTCTAGCATACAAAAAAAATGATATATATAACAAAAAGACATAAAAATTACATATGCAAACAAAAAAAAACTACAAAGGTGGAGACTTACCCATCTCCCATCGCTCCTCACCAGGACGCACGGGTATCTCTGGATCTCTAGAGAAGTCTATCCCTGCATACGGGTAGTCCTCGATAACAGAGATCTGTCGTGACATCCAAGCAAAGAAGTCATTATCGAAGGACTCAACGGTCCTTCCACCACCCTATCGCGGCAGTAACACACCCCATCTACACACTGCAGGGAAAGAGGCCAGATGTCCTCGTACTACAACCCGAGGACTGAAACTCGGAACTCTCTCAAAAAAGAACGAACACAAGATGGTCCCAAACCCGAAGTTCCTCTGTGTCCATTGTCGACAATCTATCAATTGCCTCTTCATGCACTCGAGCAGTGTGGTACTCCAATCAAAGATTTGTGCATTCATTCACTGAATGGCACACTTCATCTGTGCGCGCGAAGCCTGATGCACGATTGTTTAGCCGGTAATCCGCCCAATCAGTAACAAGATAGTCTGTAGTGCTAAGTTGATAATCTTTCTAATGGGTACCTGGGAACCCGCACGTTCGGTCCCAGCCTCACAGTGCTCAGCTATCAACTCTGAGATCTTGCTCGACCCCGTAGGAAAATTCTGGTAGTTGACTGGTTCCCCTCTCCTTGAGAGGCCAGTCAAAAAGTAAATGTCCTCGGTGGTGGGCACCAAGGATTTCCCCTCTAGCATAAATGTCTCTGCATCAGGATGCCAGTAATCAATCAAGGAATTTAGTAGCCTTGGTTGTGCGCACATAAATGGACTTAGAAATAATTTGAGTAAACCGCATTGCATTAACACGACCACAGCATTCGGATCTGCAGCAACCAACTCACTAATTGCCTCATGTTCCCTTTCCCTCCACTGGACATACATCCTGCCAACACAACAAGGTAGAGGAGGGTCAATACTTCTTTTTAGCTTGCTTTTCCATCAATAAGGGGGGTACACGCGGGCTGTATAGGTGACAGTCACGTGTACACGCGGGCAGACTTTATTCTGCCCGCGTGTACCTAGGGCCGACCTTTTTAAGGTCGACGCCCACCCAAAAAATAAACTAAATGACTAAATTGAAGTATTGAATAGCTAAATAAGGGAATTTGTACCTAATTGGTCCAAGCAGAAGTTCGTTTCATCCACTGTAGCTCCCAGAATCACTATCTTTGGCAAATGGGATCTTTTGGCTCCAGAGTCAATTTCCAAATCAGCAATGGTGATAATGAGCTGCTAGCTTCTATTTATAGACTTTTTGGCCTCTTTTTGTCACTTTTTTGGCCCCCCTTATCAGTTTCTTTATACCAAAAACCATTTAGAGTGATCCAGGAGTTATTTGTGAGGGATTTGATCAGGTATTAGGACAATTTTTTTTGAGTTTCGAAAAAATATTGACGGTCCATAAAAAATAAAAAATAAATAAAAAATCAACTTGAGCATATAGGTTAGGATATCACCCCAACTTTTTCATTTCGCTGCCTTTTTCTTATGCTATAGGATCGATCCCATCAGGTTGTGACATGGAACCGTCATATCTTCTCTAGAAGTGTCGCAACTTGGTGGTAGAGCTTACCAGAACATGGATGCCCTAGGTAGGTCCTGGT
>JZKD02S0809631.1:0-14508 GCA_000966675.3 Picea glauca | reverse complement strand
GTATCGATTACCCAAATTTATTCTTTCCATCACATGAAGCAAGGTATGGACTATCATTCCATATGCAATATAACTAAACCAAATGTGATTTGTATGATTATGAATTAAAGTGCAATTTGAATCCATTGTGAGAAAACTTTATTGTAATCATATGTACGCCATTTTATTTTTGCACTAATAGTCAACGCGATGTCCTAAGACCCCTTCCATGCATCCTCTAAGCATAATGAATAAAATAACACCATAACACATGTACTTCTTACTACCACCATGTCACAACTAGCTGGCTGGATAATCTCTTGCATTCCCAATGCATTAACAACCTACCTACTACAATAATTTTATGCATCACATGAAGTTGTGTCTGAGTTGCCATCTTTAGTGAAATATAACTACACCATAGTATGACTTGTACAATGCTATTGTTAAATTAGAGTTGAGGCAAATGTGAGTTAGGACCTTGTAAATTATTAGTTGGAGAATGCCTTATGCTACAAGAATTCCCAGTTAGATTTTATTCATATTAAGAAATTACTCTTAAATATACATTGTGTGAACATGGTGATGGAGGTTCTGTCCTTAAGTTATAATCATATTTTTAAAACTAGCACAATGAGATATGCAAAAAAAAGAGCACAACAAACACATAATAAAATAAACAAACAAAATTTACCCTATAAACTTTTGACCAAGAAAACCAACACTCAAGATATATATCTTTATTGACCTTATTCAGGATGGCCAAACACTAGGTCGCTTGAGGCATCTTACAATGGAGTATCTCGAGCCTTTAAATAGGCTTCATCACATCTAATACCATGGGAAAATACCATGGGCCTATAAACCACCTGCACTAAACCCATTAATGACAATATCAAGGTTATCTAATCTACTCTATGAATGAGTCGAGATTAACTCGACATCCCCCCTTTTAAACTTGACTTGGAATATTCACCTACCCCCCTCAAATTTTATAAACCATGTATATGGAAATACAATATGTCCCCCCCCAATCACCTAGGTCTACATCTAAACTTTATATTGGTGAACTATTAAACAAAGGGTACACATGCCTAAATAGGTATTACAAACATATGCCCATTTACATGTGATAAAATCCAACTTGATAAAAATGATTACAAATGTATGCATGACCATGTGATGCTATGATACGTCAACCCTTTTTATTGTCAGCATCCCTCCTACTCCAAATACAATACAATGAACCATCCTTAATCGAGTACTTCTTTAGATGTTATCCTCTGGGTACTGCCACCAATGCCCCATACATTTTTATATTCCATATGCCATGGTTCATAAACACATGAACCATCACTTCAAATTGTGTGTATGAATCTATTACCAACTCATATTTTCCTCCATGGAAGCTTCAAATTTTCAGCACTCTTAGAACCCTTATGTCTTTTGTGTAACTATGTAAGTTCCTTCATGCTCCTTCTTATAGATTTATAATCGTTGAAACTTCAATTGATTCAAATATTCTTCAGGATCCATGATCAATCAATCACTGTAGTTAATCAATCTCCAACTTTGTCATGGATTTATTTTCCTCCAGAGGGTGCAACCACTGATTCCTAAAACTCAATGTGATAAACCCTAGCCTTCTTAGATAGATGTGGCTTGTCCTTCAGAACTCTCATTCGAAGACAAAGGGAATTCAATATAGTCTCTGGAACCTCCTTAGAAAGGTCCTTGTTTTATTCAAAGGAGTTGTCTTATCACCATATGCCCCTCAACACCTCCACAACCTCAAATCACACATCTCCCATGGCTTAATCTTGTGACTCAGATAGCAAATCATTCTACCATGATTTTCACAACAAATTGGAGCGAGGCCTTCTCTTGCAGATCATGCACAATCTACAAGCATCGATTACATGATAGATATGTAAAATTGATGCACTCAACATAATCACACCAACCAAGGCTTCCTCCAATCCACCTTAGAGATCCAACGATGGTCAATCCTAAAAATGAATTAGAAAACCTACTGAGATTTAAAGATATCACATTCCTTTTTCACATTGTCACCATGAATGTTACTTCGCTTCTGGCCATGAGATCCTAGAAAATCCAACCTAGAACACCTAACATTGCCCACATGATATTTGCCACAATGGATTCACAACAATAGTCCATGCAAAAGAGAAAACCATAGTTCAAACACCCTACTCTAACTAGATGGTTGTCACATAAAATCTGTAGGTTTTTCACTATCCAATTGAGGCTCTAGTTCCCAAACCAAACAAGTTGAGGAGATGGCCCACTTCCATAGCCACAATGAAAATCCAAGTGAGAAAACCCATGAAATCACATGTTCCTTTCCACAATGATACAACATATTTAGTTTGATATGTTCTTCATGATGATGCTAACAACAAATCCCATCCAACAACACCAATGAATGATTCAAACAACAATAGATCTACCATATGTGTTATGCCTCATGGAACAATGGAGACATTTTCTCTCCCTTGATGGATTCCAATACCATACCACTCTCGTGAGAGAGTCTGGGTGATCCAAAATGTATCAAGGAAGGCCTAAAAATCAAAGTTCTTAGAATCAGACAAAACTAATGCCATTGTGTCTGGCTCATCACGTTGATTATGGACATATAAAAAAAATCACAAATGGACGTTGTATGCGAAAGATATCGCGTTCTGATCGAATTCCTAAATAGGCAAAAAGTCAACTGGTCAAATTCAACAAGTTGTACTGTTGACGCCAATAGTACGACAGGTGACATCAGTGTGACATCATCATGCTAACTTGCCATTACTAGGAGGTGACATGTGTCACTCATATTTGGTGTTTTCAGACTGAGTTGGCACCTATACAGATGACACGTGGCACTGTACGGATGACACGTGGCATTTCGTACATGATGTGGCCCAATGGCAGGATGACACATGGCAGTATGGAATAAATTTGGGTTGTACAGATGTTGATGTGGTAGGGTGACTGTGCAGTATTGATGATGACATGGCATGACATGTGGTTGTATGGTAGGTGACGTGGCAGGTGACTGGGCAAGTGACTTGGCTATATGGAAGTGACGTGGCAGGTGACTGGGCAAGTGACTTGGCTATATGGAAGTGACGTGGCAGGTGACTAAATTGATGATTGTATTGGTGACTGGATGGTACGGTCCAATCACAGGGTGACACGTGACCCAATCAAAGGGTGCCACGTGGCACTCGAATTTTGCCAATATTGTCTAGTTCAAAATTTTGTTATAGCCTCCGACAGTTTCGAGCACCCGACCTCCAAGCTAGGCAACGGACTAACAACCAACTCACTAACCAACCGGGCTACATGATGTTACTTAACACCTATATGGCGTATAATCCTTTTGTTGTGGAGTGGCGTGTGGATTCTGGGATAAGCCCCGGTCAGTAGGGGCTAGCTCGCGACCAAAGCTAAAGACCAAGAGATTAAGCCGACAGTTGAGGGCACGTGAGAGATTAGGGTTGTGGCCATATGGCCATGCCAACGACCAAGGGTTGAAAATCAGGGGCATGCCAGCTCGTGGACACATGAACTTTCTCCATATAACCCAGAGCCCGAGAATAGGGGCGCACCAGCCTATGGACACATGGACTTGCTCCATATGACTAGGAGCCCAAGAATAGGGGTTGTGACTGTATTATTTCTAATTTTGGGTTTTTTAACCTTAAATTAATATTTTTATGTTGTTTCAGCATGTTTTTAATGGATTTTTCCCATTATTGGGAGATCTAGAGCCTAATTTGAGGCTAGATCTTGGGAGGAAGTTGGGAGGTTGATGCCAAATTCAAATCTATATAAACCAGGGTTTCTTAGCAACATTGAGGAAGTTCATAACATAAGAAATGCTGAGGAAATTGAAAGCCAAAGCCATTTTTATGCAAGGAAGCCATTGAGGAGGGGAACTTTGCAAGCTAATTCTGAGAGCTACGCTCAATCGTTTCCAGTGCCATCAGTTGTGTTGGATTCTTGAGGTCGAGCAGAACATAGCCAGACCAATTTGTAGTCCATTTGACACTTTTTTGATGTACTTTTGAATCATTGAAGAGAAAATAAGAAAGCCTCACCCACTGAGACAAAGGACCAGAGACGTAGGAAATCTTGTCGAAATCCGTTAACAACTTTGTTGTTATGGTTTGTTGGTTCTTTGTGCTTACATTCTGATATGCATTTCTTATTATGGCTGCTATAATATCTCATTAATTTTTCTTCTTTCATAAATTCTTAATTGGTAAATGAAATCATGCTTAAAACTTAACCAAATCTTTAAAACATCATTCATGATAAAGTGGTATCAGTGCAGGTTGACGGTTGGTTTTTGAGTTTGCATGATTACCAAGGGAAATCTGAATCGTGGTGAAGGAAATCTTGTAGAGGGGACTCTATATTGGATCGAGAAAGAGGAATTCTCAAAGTGAGGAGATGGCATCAGAAGAAGGCATGTCACAGAACAAGATCGAGTTGCAAAAAACTTTATTCACCATGTCTGAGATGGTAAAGGTCTTATATGAGGATTACTTGGAACGGAAGAGGCCTTTCCAAGGGGAATCTTCTAAACAAAACAAAAGTGAAGAAGGAGAGGATCCTCCTAAACCTCCTCCTTCTTCTCCATTAGCTTCTTCTTCTTCAAGTACAAGTTCAAAATCCACCGCAAGAAAACATTCCCATTCCCATAAACATAAACATGATATTCCTTCACTTAAGCTTGATGTGAAATTTGAATTTCCCATGTATGATGGTGAAGTAAATGCTGAGAGGCTTGATAACTGGGTGAGACATATGAAAGTTTATTATAGTGTGCAACAAATCAAGGATGAGGCAACACAAATCAAGTTGGCATTGCTTCGTCTTGCAGGTACAACACTCATTTGTTGGCGGAGTAACCTGCAAAATGGCACACAACAGGTGGGTAATGTATTTCTATTGTGGCAAGATTTTGTTTTTGCACTTAAAAAGCAATTTTATCCTTTGGGTTATGTTGGAACACTTTTAAAATTATAAACCTAAAGATTTTTCCTGTCTTTTCACTTTAACTTAGAAGACGATTTCCAAAAGACAAATCTTTCTGCTTTTAAGCCTTAGGGCACGCACAAGGTCCGTCATCGATTGATTTCTCCCATCGATCGAACGCTTCCCCTTTTTTCTGAACATTTGGAGCCGCTTGAATGTTAAAAAGGTCAAAACCTCTAGAAATTGGCTTCGCGATTTCGAATTCTAGATTTCCGCGCTTCAGGTGTGTTAACATGCCGCTCTTTGAAAACCCTGATACGCGAAAAGCATGCAACAGATCCTAGTCACCACACACGTATACCTCCTAATATCTGATGCATCTTTATGAAAAGTGACCTGTCGGAATTTTAAATGAATTTAATTAACCAAATACATGAAGTGATAAATACCTAAAAAGAAACTAAAACCCAGTTAGAAAATCAATTAATAGTTTCGTGGTTTCATATTTCAGGCCTTCTCCATCTATCATATCCCCAATTCACGAAGCCCGAATTCCCGAAATGTCTTAAGCATTAAGAAAGGTTAATTAATGATTAAAAACGATTATGAATTAATTAATCACTTCACGTTTTCGCATTTCAGGGATCCTACCTCGAGAGAGTATCAATATCCCGATGTCCGAAACCCCGAAAAACTTGAGGTTAAACACAATTATTTAAAGGGTTAAATATGATTAAAATTAATTAATCACTTCATGATTTCACATTTCAGAAGTCATATCTTGAACTACTATAGGATATCTCGAGGTCCGAAACTCCGAAATATACTTAACGATAAGTGCGATTAACTAACGCATTAATGATGATTATCTCGTGATTCATTTTTCTCTTAATCATAACTAGGGAAAATTCAAATGTTGTTTGCCAAACTTCTAATCGTGAACCACCAGAAATTAATGACATTAATAATCGATCTACGAAGATCATTCAAAATGAGATCTTGGACCAACGCCTAAATATTTTTCATTATGGAAAGTTAATACTTCGTCAGTAGAGGTATTTATAAAATTGATGAAATTCAAGGAAAAAGGATATTGAAGTTTGAATTTCATCTTGCGTTTTCATAGAACAACAAGTTTTCCAGATAAGAAGTTTGTGCATTTCCTGTGACAAGCAATAGAGTGTTGAGCTCATGATACCTTGGCTTCATGGAAAGAAACTAAAGTAGATGGTGAAAGATCTAACCCAAACACAGACATCATTTCATACACTTCGCCCAAAATCCAAGACACCACGGAAACCTGGACGCAGGTATTCGATATTCTACAATACGAATTGATCAACTTCCCAGATGATTCGAGTGACAAGGAGACTGTGATCCAGGTTACAAAATATAAAACTGTCACTTAATCAAAGCTACATAAAATAGCAACGTGGCCCAGACTCATGACTTATAATGATATGATTGGTTGGGCACTGGAGAATGACGATATCTCGACCAGAACCATCTGCAATTCTCAAAATGTCGTGGTTGGGTATTTTCGACCAGAACATTTCCAGGTGATGTACAAATTATCCCCAGTTCCTAATTACATTTATAATGCCACTTTCTTAATGGACTTTGACAGAAAGGAATGTGCGCAATATGGCAAGAACTTACCTGATTTGATCAAGCATTGGTGCTCACGTCCCAAGAAGTTTAAAGCAGACAACCATGGCGTATATGTTGTTGCATCATTAGAGCCTCACATGATGTATATAGCCATGGTGAGGTGTAGACTTTACGAGAAGGAAAACACTACCCATTTCTTCTTACCATGGGTACCCATCATGCATACAGTAGCAAAGGGGTATTCCTTCGATTGGGCCAAGATATTATCTAACGATTTGGTTAGAGAGATCACAGAATATCAGTCATTGAGAGCCAAGGGGAAACCTGCCCCATTTTACATGTCGGTGTACATCATGGATGTTGTTTGTTTTATTACACCATTTCCTTTGATGGGCTGGAGATGGACTCCAACTAATGCTGAGTCGATACATTTTTATCATTTGAAGCTATGGGAGGATAAAGCGAGAGATTTATTCTATGAAATCTGCAACTATGTGTTGGTGTCGATGCATATCGCCATATATGGATTCCTACCCCCTAAGATTTCTGACAAAATAGTGACCAACCTAGGGAAGATACCGGATTAGTACATTGAAGAGCATTTCTCTCACATTAGGGTTTTTGGTTGTTCTGTTCCTCCACATACCTTGGCGAAGTTTCTACCAGATCGATTGATGTGCTACAAAGTAGCACATCAAACTGTGCTTGGGGGAATCGGTAAGGAACTAAAAGCAGTGTAGAAAAAGGTATGGCCCACCTTTCCTTTGTAGATTGGTAGGTTCACACTGTTAGATTTCGGCCACTCGAAAGTAGAGGCCGTGGACCTAGAAGACATCAAGCTTGTCAATATTGAATTCAAGAAGCATGATCCTCAAAGGATTGTGGGAAATCACATGGATCTTTCCAATTTAAAAAGATATGAGCATGAAGATTCCCCACAGGATGAGATATTCCTAGGAGAGAGATATTATCGAGAGGTTTTGAGCTGAGTCAGAACTCTGGTTGTTACACATTATTTTTGTCACTCTGGTGATGTCTCTATAGTTATGTGTTCAGGCTCTCATAAGGAACTTTTGCCTGAGAAAAGTGATTGTTGTCTTCTTCTACAAAACATATTTTTAAAATGAGTTCGTAGGCTACATGTATTGTAGGGTGCGAGAAACCCTGATTCTTGCAGGCTACTCTATACTTGGAGTGTGAGATGTTTGCACTTTTCTCTATAAGTAGGGTGCGAACCTGCTTCAAAGATTAAAAGGGAAAAGAGGTTACGAAGGTTCTAGAAGAGGATTTTCTAGAAAATGAGTTGGCATTCACATGGTTCGAATCCTACTGACTTCTCAGATTTAGTGGGATCATCCTCCTCCCTTTAACCATGTCTCCTTCTCCTATATAATGAAAGGTTTCTCAAGGAAGAGGTTAAGCAAGATTGAATAGAGAATTGATGAAAGAATAGATTCATAATTGTGTGAGGAATCTTGTTTGAATTGATGCTTGAGGCATCCATTTGTCCATCAATCCACAACGAATATTCTTCATGCAAGTGCGGAGCAAGTGTGTGTGTTGGAACAAAAGACCAACGAAAGGAAGCTTGCGACATCAAGGAAATCTGGTTGTCTCTTCTACTTTCATTTAATATAAATACAGTGGCATGTCCCTTTCCCATAAAATCACTCTTATTCTATTACATGACTCCTTGATCACATGTTTAGGTCTTCATTGAATATATTATTGTTGCTTACACCTTGGTCAATTTGTGTCGTTGTTGATCTGATATATCAAGGTTACCAAAGAAAAGTAGGGACAACAGAGACATAAGGAAGCGATATATAAAGGTAAATTCAATGATTGTAACTTAGAGGAAGTGTCATGTCATGTCCTGTTTTGTTCTAGATCTAGGTGGATCTAGGGAGATCTTTTAATGTCCGCATATACCGATTTATCTGATAACACTGGATCCAGACAAATTATCAGAGTTTCATAATTTTCAAAGGCATCGAAGGAATATCCTTCCTAAAGTCTTGCAGGGAGAAACCCCAACACCTTCATCTACACATAAAGTTGAAATCTAGAGTTTAGAAATAGGGAGCTCCAATGGACAGGATGCTCAAGAAAATTTGGAGAAAACTGAGGTTGTGACTCAGAAAGGAAACACCGCATTAACAAATCCACCAGATGATCAGACTAAAGCCCAAGCTGAGGCCTTGATAAAAAAGGGGGGATAAAAACCATTTTCCACACCGAAAAAACCAGCGACTCGCACAGTCGGGCAGCAGCCATCCACCGAGATAGGAAACTCTATTCAATCTGTCATACCTTTGCAGTACATTAGAGGGAACCCGAGTGCCGAAGTAGTGTTTATAGAAGATCTTACGCCTATTTCAGTGGAAGCGATACCCCCTTCCGATATATTCTTCAACAAAAAGAGGAGAGTTGTTGTGAAAAGAGAAACTCACCAAAGGGAGGGTACGACTGTTAAGAGACACATAGTATTATATGACGATCAGGCCTGAGAAGAAGCAGATTTCGCTATGAAAGTGGTAGACTCATTGGGAGATTTTGCCACAACAAACCAGTACTCAGTTGGGAACCTAAAGGAACAATTGAAGCTGAAGGATCTATTGGTGAACCAGTTGAAAAGCCAAGTAAACACTGTAGAATAGAATGTGATAAGTGGGATGAATAAAGGTTTTGAGAATATCAGAGCCTGCGACAGGTAGGAAATTTAACAACTTAATATCAACATTGATGAGATGCATAAAAATTCACAAGCAAGCAAAGAATTGGCCATTCAATAGGGGGAGTTGGTCAAACAACTGCAAGCTAAATTAAAATTGATCGAGAATTCAACAATGGATATATTAGTTTTTCAAGCCCAAGCATTAGGAGTGCACGAGAAGTTGGAATCAGTCCAACAAAACCTTTTTATTAGACTAGAAGCTATTCAAAATTATTATCGGTCAGCAAACCATTCTTTAAATAATATTTGCATAAAGCAGAGAGAGGCCACTGCAGCTAGAGTGACATTCCAGGAAGTCATTTTATCTTTAGCAAAGGAGGGAGTAGCCAATGTCACTAGATTGTCCCTTTTAGAACAAACTCGAGGTGATATAATACTTAAAACCTAGGAGCCTAATATAGTTGAAAGTATGAGATTAGCCAAGGAAGTGAAGAAGGCTTGTGAAGAAGCTTGTTCCTCACTCGACAAAGAATCGTTGGGAATTGAAATAGACAATATCTCTAAAGCCCTATGGAAAATTGATATTGCAAAACATCAACTCACTTCCAAGACAAGTATGGAAGAATCCCAGGCCGAAATCTTGCAGTTGAAACAAGTTGACCTTACTCAGATAAATAAATGGATAGTCAATCCTAGTCTACAGATACAATTTATATCTCTAGAAGGTAGGAGGATGGAAGATAGGTTGCCTCACATAGAAAATAAGCTATACACTTTTGAGGCAAATAATACAACAAAGCCTTCTAGGCTGGTGGTGCAGTTAGTGGGCAAATGCATTCAGTGCATCGAGCAAGGAAAAGCCAACACGTCTGGGAACAAATGATACAAAGTGTGTACTCCTTTTTCACAAGTCATGATTAGGGACTAGTTATTTTCTAAGTTGGATTACAAGAAGAAAAAACATCTCTTCTAGCAGGCAAAGAGACCAAAAAGATGCAAGTGAAACATTTCAAACTTCACATATTGTAATATTTATTGTTTTTGAATTATGAGAATATCAACCGCCTAGGGTTGAGGTCATTTTGTATAAATGCCTAGTTTGAAGACTGAACACATGTTGCTTCTTGCTGGATGTAATAAGAAAAAACTCTCCTTTTGTGAGAATTAATACAAGTACAGACATGGATTCCAATTTTTGTGCAGTTTGAGTTATGTTCTCTTCTTGTATTCCATATTTCTTGTTTCCTTATGTTATTCCTTGATAAGTGAGTGATTTCAATTTAGTACCAATACTACTGTAGTCACATTTGATCAGTTGTTTGATAAGCAAGCAATTTTTCCTCTGTGTTTGCTATAAGTAAATACAAGACCTGTGAGCTACTTGGATTATTGTATCTCATATCCTTACAAGGGTGCATTCTTTTATTGCTTCTACTGTGAACAACGCAATATTCATATTTCATTGATATCTCATTTTGTTTAATAGTTATGTAAGTTTCCCTCATATCACTTGATTTTATAAATTGACTTAGACGATAAATTACAACCTTTGTCATGTTCTGTCATTATTTTCATTTGAGGATTAATTCTTATATAACTAATGGAAGAAAAAGCACCTTTAAAAACATCAATTTATATTTTTTATGCCTTGATATTACTCTTTTGAGCCTTAAGGGTAATCTTGGGAACAACAGGTTATAAAGAGAAGTCTTTAATTGAATGACAAGGACTTAAACTAAGAAAGGGACAAACCGTGCACAAATACACAGATGAATTTCATAAGATGGCATTAATGTTGAAGATTCCATTACATACCCAAGAAACTCTTATGAAGTACATAGGAGGTTTACCTGCACATATTCATAACACTGTATTTATGTTTGGACATACTAATCTCAATGAGGTTTATGTTCAAGAAACATACATTGAAGCAGGGAAAACAAGAGTTGGTGTATTAGGGGAATCGTCTTCAAGGAAATAGTACAAAAGGAAGGGGAATGGAAAGAAAGCAAATTCAGCAACAAGAAGGGAAGATAATATCTCTTGCAAGCATTGCAAGAAAGAAGGGCATGATGATGACCATTGCTGGAAATTGCATCCTGAGAAGAGACCGAAATGGTTCAAAGAAAGGAAAGGGAGGAAAACAGTTGAAACAACAACATGGCCAATAGACTTGGGATATGATTCAGGTGATGAGACTAAGATCATAGAAGTTGGTTTGACAAGTAAAATTGGTGATGAATATGATTCTAGAAGTAAATTGTTTCACATAAGGGTGGTGATAATGAAACATGCTAAGATCGATACATTGATATGTAGTGGATCTCAATCTAACCTGATTTCAGAGGAAGTGGTTAAACAATTGGGATTAAACACTAAGATGCATCATAAACCTTACTCACATAAATGGATAAGCAATAATCATAAATTGCACATAAAAAATCAATGCACTTTAAAGTTTGCAATTTCATCAAAGTTTGTGGATGAGGTAATGTGTGATGTGGTGCCACTCAATGAATGTGGAATGGTCTTAGGCAGTCCTTATTTGTGTGATTGCAAAACAATCTTCTACTAGGAACATAATCAATACCACTTAATCAAGGAAGGAAATGAATGTGTTGTACATGCTCATCACTTAAAAGAAAATCAATCTCTTCAAACAATGGAACAATTAAGGAAGGAAACTTATGCAAGCAACACACCTATAATTATACCAAATCATGCAATTTCTCTTAAGCATGAACATGAGATGGTTGTAGAATGGAAGTTCAATCATAATTTTCTTCAAGATAAGATAATGTGGTACAAGTACTACAAACATATTAGGTCATTTGCAGTCATATTTCTAATGTTATCGTTGCTAATGTTTTCAACATGGAAGATAGTGGCTTCAGTAAGATGTGAAAGAATACAAGTGGCTAACAATATGTTGTCAGTTTTCATGGTTGTTTTGAAATTTATCTTGATGAGGCAGGTGCACAAGACATAGTTTAAAGACAAATAACAAGTGGGGTGGCCTATCCCACACTTAATGACTAGTTAATACCCTTTTGGAGGAAAAAATGGTCTTAGTGGGGAGGCATGATCCAAAATGGATCCAGGAAGGCCTACAAACAAAATTTTTCAAAATAAGACAAAACCAATGCCATTGTGTCTGACTTGTCATGCTGATTTTGGCCATATATATTTTTTTCACAAATAGATGTCGTATGTGAAAGATATCATGTTCTGATCAAATTCTCAAACAGGAAAAAAGTCAATTGGTCGTACTACGGACGTCAGTAGTATGACAGGTGATGTCAGCCTGACATCATGATGACATCATCATGATGATGTGGCATCACTAGGAGGTGACATGTGTCACTCAAATTTGGCATTTTCGAGCTGAGTTGGAACATGTACAGATTTGGCACGTGCAACTGTACAGATGACACGTGGCAGTCTGTACATGATGTGGTCCAATGGCAGGCCGATACGTGGTAGTACGGATGATAGATAGGTTGTACAGATGCTGATGTGGCAGGGTGACTGTGAAGTATGGATGATGACGTGGCATGACACATGGTTGTATGACAAGTGACATGGCAGGTGATTGGGAAGGTGACTTTGTTGTACGGAAGTGACGATGTAGGTGACATGGCATGTGATTGGATTGCTGACTATGTTGGTGACTGGATTGTACTATCCAATAATAAGGTGACACATGGCCCAATCAAAGGGTGCCATGTGGCACCCTAAATTTTTCCAATATTGGCTAGTTCAAAAATTTGTTATAGCCTCCGGGGGTTTTGAACACCCAACCTCCAAGCTAGGAAATGAACTAAAAACCAAGGTGCTAACCAACCGGGGTACACGGTGTTACTTAACACCTATATGGAGTATATTCCTTTTGTTGTGGAGTGGCACTCATATTATGGGATAAGCCTCGGTCGACGAGGGACAACCCGTGACCAAGGCTAAAGACCAGGAGCCTAATTCGACAGTTGAGGGCATGTGGGAGCTTAGGGTTGTGGCCATATGACCATGACAATGACCGAGGGCTGGAAATCAAGGGCTAAAGATAGGGGTGCGCCAACCCATGGACACATGGACTTGCTCCATATGACCATGAGCCTAAGAATAGGGGGTTGTGCCTATATTATTTCCATTTTTTGGTTTTTTAACCTTATGTTAAGATTTTTGTGTTGTTTCAGTCTGTTTTTAATGGATTTTTCCCATTATTGGGAGATTTGGAGCCCGATTTGAGGCCAGATCTTGGGAGGAAGTTAGGAGGTTGATGCCAACTTCAGATCTATATAAACCAGGGGTTCTTAGAAACATTGAGGAAGTTTAGAATATGATAAATGTTGAGGAATTTGAAAGCCAAAGCCATTTTTATGTAGGGAAGCCATTGAGGAGGGGAATTTTGCGAGCCAATTTTGAGAGCTACGCTCATCTGTTTTCAGTGTCGTCAGTTGTGTTGGATTCTTGAGGTTAAGAAGAACAAAACCAGACCAATTTGTAATCCATTTGACACTTTTATGATTTACTTTTGAAGCATTGAGGAGAAAATAAGAAAGCCTCACCCACTGAGACAAAGGCCCAGAGACATAAGCAATCTTACAGAACTTTGTTAATAACTTTGTTGTTATGGTTTGTTGGTTCTTTATGATTACATTATGATCTCCATTTCTTATTATGGATGTTATAATATCTCATTAATTTCTTATTCTTTCATAAATTCCTAATTGGTAAATGAACTCATGCTTAAAAAGTAACCAAGTCTTTAAAATATCATTTCGGATCACCAGGTCTACCAGGTTTTGACTTACCATCCAAGAAACTCCTAGACCATTTTGTAAGAGATTCCAAGTTTACCAAGATCTAATACCATATGTTAAAACTAGCACAATAAGATATGCGGAGAAATAACACAACAAGCACATAATAAAATAGAGAGCCAAAATTTACCCTAGAAACCCTTGACCAAGAAAACTAACACTCAAGATATATATATATATATATATATATATATATATTGAACTTATCCAAGATATCCACACAAACATCGTTCTTCTTGAGACATATTCCAATGGGGTATATCAAGCCTTTAAACAGAATTTATCACATCTAATACCATGGAAAAATACCATGGGCCCATAAACTACCAAAGGTAAACCCATCAATGACTATATAAAAATTCAAGGTTATCTTATCTACTCTATGAACAAGTCAATATTAACCCAACACATATTACAACC
>JZKD02S0809597.1:217012-227770 GCA_000966675.3 Picea glauca | reverse complement strand
TGAGAAATGCATGTATATAGTGTATTATAACATAGATTAGGATAGAAAAGTGATAAAAATAATAAAAAGAAGAAGAAGAAGAAAAAAGAAATACAAAAATAGAAAATGGAAGAAAAACACAAAAAGACACAGAAGTTGACTGAACCATAAGAAAGCGTGGAAATTTTTTTGTGTGCATTAATTATCACGACAAACATTAAAAGACAATGCGCAAGAAAAATTACACTCGATGCAAATGCACGTGAAAAGTGGAAAATGAAAACGACTGGGTCTATAAAAGGAGAAAAGCGTGTGTTTATTCAACACTTAATGATTTTTTAGCACAGAGTGAGAAACATAGTGCATTCCATAGCTATCATTTTATGTTGAAGCAAGAATGTGCGTGAATTTGAGAGAAAATGAGCCCAACAAAGTTTGGCACGCCAGGCTTGTACGTCTAGGTTACTCAACAGGGCCAAAGGAATAAGGAAAGAATGCCACAGCTCGAGAATGTGGTCGAGCTGGAGGATGTTACTACCTTGGAAACATAATCAATCATCTTGAAATGGGTTGAGGAATAGTCATCGAAAACACAACAAGGAGAAATAGAGAAGAGCTCTGGGACCTGTTGATCACTCAACACACCCTAAAAATTCCATGTCAAATTTTACTTTTTGGGTACCATTTGATATTTTTGCAGTGTCTGATTCATATTCATTGTGGAAAATGTTGTGTTTTCTTACCATTTTGAATATCATTAAGTCTTTAAAGGTTTTCTTAAAAATATGAAAATCCACGACTTAAAATATTTAACTTCTGAATAAGAATCAACAGCTAAAACGTTTTTCCCTACGTGTCCAGTTTCAGAATCGAAAAGTTTTTTAAAGTGTGAGATAAAATCACTCAAGAGAACTAAGGTCCCTGAGTGCCAATATCCATTGGCGTCGGTAGAAGGGAATTTTCCTTCACGACAGGCATTACACAAGGATATTGCTGATGCATGATCTCTTCGGCATCAGTAGAAGGCTAAAAGAGTAAAGCACTAACAAAGAAATAAGAGAATCGTTGATAGTTGATCCCCAGAGCATTTCGGCATCAACGAGTTTTTGAGAAAGTAATTCTGTAGAGAACATAATAAGTTTTTCCTCGATCGTCGATCCTCGATACCTTTTTGACATTGACAATCCTAGGTTTCTTTTAACACGTGCATCTTGTTGAAAACCATGACTCTGATTGATTCACGCGATCAAACCTCCTATCCTCATCTACCATGTATCCTCTATAGATTGGATAACCTTATGGTTTAGTTCTATCTCGACCTATTTGTGTCGCGACAAACCCATACGGTGAAATCGATCAGCGTCGATGGTTTTTCGCAAACAAGCATCAACGAAAACTCATGTAGCACCTTGTTGATTCTTGACTTTCCCACTAGGAAAGAGACATGATGGGACATTTTAATGCCAGATACATTTATATTCGACACATTTAAAGGGATACTTAATTCCAAAACTCACATTAGTTACTAATTCATGCGCGAATCAAAAAATACCATTTGAACCTACCAATGCAGCACATCACCCTCTGCGCCTCTGTCGTCAACCCATGATGAATTAAATTGAAGAGATTCGGTGGTAGATATGTTTGAATTTCAATCATCACCCAGATTAATTGGTTAATATGATTGGTAAGATATTTTTCATTAAATCCTCTTGAGTCATTGTAAACAAGATCATTCTGTGCGCAAAGGAGCCTCAAAACATAAAAGAAGAACGAAACGAGTAGTTTAAAAGCTTCCAAGCCCTCGTGAGTATCAAAGTACATATTTTAGCAAGCGTTACAGGTATGTACCAATCTGTATTTTCTTTGTTTTCACTTCACATGTACATTTTGATCCAATATCACTCAATACGATGGCCCTAAATGATTGTTTCATTTGCAGTAACAATGCCTCCAAGAAAACCAACCACCAAGAAATATCCAAGAGCGTTGAAGCTAAAGGAACTAGATGTGGGAGAAAATTCTTCGCCAGCGGTCATAAAACAACTAGAATTTACTCCAAAACTAGTACCCATCATCAAGACATCCACCAATAAGGTTTTCATTTATCTTTTAGCCTTTGGAGACATGGAGGCGAGCATAGGTACCAAGGCCGTATTCCCACACTAGGGAGAACTTTTCTAGAAGATCAAGAGGGAAGAATTTCCCAAATATACTCCGCACAACGAACCCAACATGAGGAGGCTCAATGATGAAGTCTTTCTAAATATAATATCTAAAGATCGTACCTGCACATGGTAGTGAGATGAACTCCAGTATTCCCCTGCATGGAACTCCTGAAAATGGCTTATAGACCACACAAACATACAAATATGTCTGATTAATGAAGACAATGGAGAATATGTCAGGGTTTTCCTTCCAATGGAAGTGCAGAATTACTATTAGCTCAGAGACACGGAGGAGTGACTAAACAACGATTTTTTTGTGAGATTCTATGAGAAACACAACATCAACAAGGTGATGGCTTCATGGTGGAGAGAGGATAAAAATTTCACCAATCGGACCTTCGTCTGGTACTCAAAGACCAACTTAAGAGAACCATATATATACCTAATGGCCCTCATTTATCGTTTGTATGGAGAAAAGGAATGTTCTAGGTTTTCAGAGGCATGGATGCCTCTATCTTACATGGTAGCCATTTCTAGAAGAGGCTTTAACTGGGGTGCCATCATTTCCAAGTAGTTGAGCATTTGCATTCAAAAGGCCCAGATGTCGAAAGAGGGACAAACCCCATCTTTATATATGGATTCTTATTTATTGGACGTCATATGCGCCAGAAATACCTTTTGTGGAATGAACATGAGATGGCATGCTTCAGAACTCCTAGTACATGTATATTTCAACATCTTGTGGGAAAATAGGTACAAAAAATCCTACTCTCTCATCTGTGATCAATTTATCATACGTGTTCATTTTTTTTGTTCAAGAAAGAGTGCCTAAGAATGTCGGATGAAGCCAAAAGGATGATATCAAAGGTTGGCCACTGGTATATGGATGATATTGATACCTATATCAGGGTTTTCAGAGCCACTGGAGCACCTCACCTATTACCTGTGTATGTCCCTGATCGACTAGTAGTAGGGGAAATATGTTATCAGACCATCCTACAAGGTTACAATGCTACTCTGGTAAAATATAAGAAGCGGGAATTCATACCTTATGTATTTCATATACCACTCAAGACAAGCAGGAGGGGTTAAGTCAATTGGAGGCCGATTCTCAACTGGTTAAGATGAAATCTTCACCGAAAATGCTCAAGACTCACATGAGGTGATGGTGAGGATGGATGGCCCTAATACAACCAGGTTCAAGGCCATGAGTTGGGATGAGAAAGAGACATCCATGGAACAATCGGCTCAAGAGGTTTTGAGGACCAGAGAATAAAGGAAAGCATCTGAAACAACCAAAGTAGCAAAATCCCCCTTTATATCCCCAACACAAGGCAGATATATCTACTTGGCACAGGACATAGGGGAAAGGGGACTGCTCCTATTAGAACGGGCACAACAAGTGATTGATCAACCACAATATGACTTGGACCTATCAGAAACAACAAGGTCCCATGTCGGTAACCCAGACAGAAGTCAAGTGGGTACAAGAGACCCTAAATTTATAGATGTTGATGAACTTTCTGGGTTAGATGACCTTGAATTCACAATTTCACCATCTAGATCACCAGTAGGTGTGGAAATTAAGCCAGATGCAGTCCGGGTACTAGTAGAAAAAAGCACTACAAACCCCTTGAGCGGTTTTATAAATATATATGACGACGATGAAAGCCCAGAAGTATCTCTCGGGACCCTGGTGAATATCGAGGAAGAAAAGGAACCTGAAAAGACATCTTCTTCTATTCCTGATGTCCAAAGTCAAGAGGTCCCACAGAAAGAAAAATAAGTCGATAGTGGCCTCGACAAAAATATGCCCGATGCACTGGAGACCCGAGTAGACAATCCGAAGGACAAGTCAGGACTGAACGAGCCAGAGGAAGGAGCCCTGCAAAAGGAAATAAATGTTTCAACGACTAACGAACAAGTAAGTATCGAGTCTATCCCTGACGCCTCTATTTTAGTCGATATGCAAATCCCCAATGAGAAACATACAGAAGACGAGCCTTCAATGCACTATGAGGAAGTTCAAGATCCCGATCTTGAACAAGTATATATTATCAAGATTTTCGTAAATACACTCACATGGGGGGATCAATAGATTCTTGAACCTATGGACGAGGTATTCAATATACATGCGATCGCCTATGATCAGAAGAAGGCTATCATCAAGAGGACCACTAAGAAGAGGAGAATCACTTTGGATTGCTCCATCCTCACCACTACAGAGGAATATTTGATAAACACATAACAGACCAGAACATCTGAAAACGATCTCAGATGCTACCTTAGATAAAGCCAAAAGAGATTATAAAGAGTTGGTTGCCACCCTGAAAGAACTGGAACATTTGCGCCATCTGGCTAAGTACTATCAGGACACAACATAGGCCATTGTGTATCTGAGGAGTGAGTTCAAAGAGGCCTATAGCAAGTTCACATCCGAGCAACACATTTTCACTGCAAAGATAGTCAAGCTCCAGGAAGATACTCTCACGACACTTGCGACGTGCAAGGATATGGAGTGGTGGTATGAAAAGGTGCAACAAGCTATAAAGAGAATCCACTACATTAGTGCAGTCCAACAGGGCTGAGATAAAGAAGAACATGACATCCAGGTGTTGAGAAAAAGCAGTCTTGATCACATAAAAAGATCAGCCAAGTATTGGGCTAAAATGTCTCAGGAACCACACGGAGAAATTCAAGAGGAATGGACCAAATGCAAGAAACACTGGGGACAGATCAAAAAGGCTATGAAAGATACCAGACTCCCCAAGTTTGACACACTCGATGACTTCGTTGAATTGCATGACATAGTCTAATCGAACTCCAAGCAAGATTCATTATGGGCCGAAGAGATAGCGAAGGTGACCAACACAACGCCAGGATAGTTGAAACAATTTATGGAACACCCAATAAGAGTTTGGGCTGTGTTGTAGAAGTTAAGCGCCAATCTAGTGAAATATCAGGCACATGCAGTAAATATTAGAGAGATTTGTAGAGATTCGATGGAACATCATAGATTTCCATATGCCCACACCTGTGAAAAATTGTTTATTAGTTGGTCGGAGTATCATAAAAGTCACCCTTTCAAAGTGATATCTTGAGATGACTGTTGGAAAAATGTTAGGAGAGAATGCCACATGGTGAATGTTGTTTTGTTTAACTGCACTTCAACCATTATTTTTAGTTAATTTTATGTTATAAATAAGAGCATCGACCGATTANTGAGAAATGCATGTATATAGTGTATTATAACATAGATTAGGATAGAAAAGTGATAAAAATAATAAAAAGAAGAAGAAGAAGAAAAAAGAAATACAAAAATAGAAAATGGAAGAAAAACACAAAAAGACACAGAAGTTGACTGAACCATAAGAAAGCGTGGAAATTTTTTTGTGTGCATTAATTATCACGACAAACATTAAAAGACAATGCGCAAGAAAAATTACACTCGATGCAAATGCACGTGAAAAGTGGAAAATGAAAACGACTGGGTCTATAAAAGGAGAAAAGCGTGTGTTTATTCAACACTTAATGATTTTTTAGCACAGAGTGAGAAACATAGTGCATTCCATAGCTATCATTTTATGTTGAAGCAAGAATGTGCGTGAATTTGAGAGAAAATGAGCCCAACAAAGTTTGGCACGCCAGGCTTGTACGTCTAGGTTACTCAACAGGGCCAAAGGAATAAGGAAAGAATGCCACAGCTCGAGAATGTGGTCGAGCTGGAGGATGTTACTACCTTGGAAACATAATCAATCATCTTGAAATGGGTTGAGGAATAGTCATCGAAAACACAACAAGGAGAAATAGAGAAGAGCTCTGGGACCTGTTGATCACTCAACACACCCTAAAAATTCCATGTCAAATTTTACTTTTTGGGTACCATTTGATATTTTTGCAGTGTCTGATTCATATTCATTGTGGAAAATGTTGTGTTTTCTTACCATTTTGAATATCATTAAGTCTTTAAAGGTTTTCTTAAAAATATGAAAATCCACGACTTAAAATATTTAACTTCTGAATAAGAATCAACAGCTAAAACGTTTTTCCCTACGTGTCCAGTTTCAGAATCGAAAAGTTTTTTAAAGTGTGAGATAAAATCACTCAAGAGAACTAAGGTCCCTGAGTGCCAATATCCATTGGCGTCGGTAGAAGGGAATTTTCCTTCACGACAGGCATTACACAAGGATATTGCTGATGCATGATCTCTTCGGCATCAGTAGAAGGCTAAAAGAGTAAAGCACTAACAAAGAAATAAGAGAATCGTTGATAGTTGATCCCCAGAGCATTTCGGCATCAACGAGTTTTTGAGAAAGTAATTCTGTAGAGAACATAATAAGTTTTTCCTCGATCGTCGATCCTCGATACCTTTTTGACATTGACAATCCTAGGTTTCTTTTAACACGTGCATCTTGTTGAAAACCATGACTCTGATTGATTCACGCGATCAAACCTCCTATCCTCATCTACCATGTATCCTCTATAGATTGGATAACCTTATGGTTTAGTTCTATCTCGACCTATTTGTGTCGCGACAAACCCATACGGTGAAATCGATCAGCGTCGATGGTTTTTCGCAAACAAGCATCAACGAAAACTCATGTAGCACCTTGTTGATTCTTGACTTTCCCACTAGGAAAGAGACATGATGGGACATTTTAATGCCAGATACATTTATATTCGACACATTTAAAGGGATACTTAATTCCAAAACTCACATTAGTTACTAATTCATGCGCGAATCAAAAAATACCATTTGAACCTACCAATGCAGCACATCACCCTCTGCGCCTCTGTCGTCAACCCATGATGAATTAAATTGAAGAGATTCGGTGGTAGATATGTTTGAATTTCAATCATCACCCAGATTAATTGGTTAATATGATTGGTAAGATATTTTTCATTAAATCCTCTTGAGTCATTGTAAACAAGATCATTCTGTGCGCAAAGGAGCCTCAAAACATAAAAGAAGAACGAAACGAGTAGTTTAAAAGCTTCCAAGCCCTCGTGAGTATCAAAGTACATATTTTAGCAAGCGTTACAGGTATGTACCAATCTGTATTTTCTTTGTTTTCACTTCACATGTACATTTTGATCCAATATCACTCAATACGATGGCCCTAAATGATTGTTTCATTTGCAGTAACAATGCCTCCAAGAAAACCAACCACCAAGAAATATCCAAGAGCGTTGAAGCTAAAGGAACTAGATGTGGGAGAAAATTCTTCGCCAGCGGTCATAAAACAACTAGAATTTACTCCAAAACTAGTACCCATCATCAAGACATCCACCAATAAGGTTTTCATTTATCTTTTAGCCTTTGGAGACATGGAGGCGAGCATAGGTACCAAGGCCGTATTCCCACACTAGGGAGAACTTTTCTAGAAGATCAAGAGGGAAGAATTTCCCAAATATACTCCGCACAACGAACCCAACATGAGGAGGCTCAATGATGAAGTCTTTCTAAATATAATATCTAAAGATCGTACCTGCACATGGTAGTGAGATGAACTCCAGTATTCCCCTGCATGGAACTCCTGAAAATGGCTTATAGACCACACAAACATACAAATATGTCTGATTAATGAAGACAATGGAGAATATGTCAGGGTTTTCCTTCCAATGGAAGTGCAGAATTACTATTAGCTCAGAGACACGGAGGAGTGACTAAACAACGATTTTTTTGTGAGATTCTATGAGAAACACAACATCAACAAGGTGATGGCTTCATGGTGGAGAGAGGATAAAAATTTCACCAATCGGACCTTCGTCTGGTACTCAAAGACCAACTTAAGAGAACCATATATATACCTAATGGCCCTCATTTATCGTTTGTATGGAGAAAAGGAATGTTCTAGGTTTTCAGAGGCATGGATGCCTCTATCTTACATGGTAGCCATTTCTAGAAGAGGCTTTAACTGGGGTGCCATCATTTCCAAGTAGTTGAGCATTTGCATTCAAAAGGCCCAGATGTCGAAAGAGGGAAAAACCCCATATTTATATATGGATTCTTATTTATTAGACGTCATCTGTGCCAGAAATACCTTTTCTAGAATGAACTTGAGATGGCATGCTTCAGAACTCCTAGTACATGTATATTTCAACATCTTCTGGGAAAACAGGTACAAAAAATCCTACTCTCTCATCTGTGATCAATTTATCATACGTGTTCATTTTTTTTGTTCAAGAAAGAGTGCCTAAGAATGTCGGATGCAGCCAAAAGGATGATATCAAAGGTTGGCCAATGGTATATGGATGAGAGTGATACCTATATTAGGGTTTTCAGAGCCACCGGAGCACCACACCTATTACTTGTGTATGCCCCTGATCGACTAGTAGTAGGGGAAATATGTTATCAGACCATCCTACAAGGTTACAATGCTACTCTGGTAAAAGACAAGAAGCGGACATTCATACCTTGTGTATTTCATATAGGTTTCTACATGGTAAAAGACACCACTCAAGACAAGCAGGAGGGGTTAAGTCAATTGGAGGTCGATTCTCAACTGGTTAAGATGAAATCTTCACCAAAAATGCTCAAGACTCACATGAGGTGATGGTGAGGATGAATGGCCCTAATACAACCAGGTTCAAGGCCATGAGTTGGGATGAGAAAGAGACATCCATGGAACAATCGGCTCAAGAGGTTTTGAAGACCAGAGAATAAGGGAAAGCATATGAAACAACTGAAGTAGCAAAATCCCCCTTTATAGCCCCAACACAAGGCAGATATATCTACTTGGCACAGGACACAGGGGAAAGGGGACTGCTCCTATTAGAACGGGCACAACAAGTGATTGATCAACTACAATGTTACCTGGATCTATCAGAAACAACAAGGTCCCATGTCGGTAACCCAGACAGAAGTCAAGTGGGTACAAGAGACCCTAAATTTATAGATGTTGATGAAATTTCTAGGTTAGATGACCTTCAATTCACAATGTCACCATCTAGATCACCAATAGGTGTGGAAATTAAGCCAGATGCAGTCCGGGTACCAGTAGAAAAAAGCGCTACAAACCCCTTGAGCGATTTTATAAATATATATGACGACGATGAAAGCCCAGAAGTATCTCTCGGGACCCTGGTGCATATCGAGGAAGAAAAGGGACCTGAGAAGACATCTTCTTCTACTCCTGATGTCCAAAGTCAAGAGGTCCCACAGAAAGAAAAATAAGTCGATAGTGGCCTCGACACAAATATGCCCGATGCACTAGAGACCCGAGTAGACAGTCCGAAGGACAAGTCAGGACTGAACGAGCCAGAGGAAGGAGCCCCGCAAAAGGAAATCAATGTTCGACGACTAACAAACAAGTAAGTATCGAGTCTATCCCCGACGCCTCTATTTTAGTCAATATGCAAATCCCCGATGAGAAACATACAGAAGACGAGCCTTCAATGCACTATGAGGAAGTTCAAGATCCCGATCTTGAACAAGTATATATTATCAAGATTTTCGTAAATACACTCACATGGGGGGATCAATAGATTCTTGAACCTATGGACGAGGTATTCAATATACATGCGATCGCCTATGATCAGAAGAAGGCTATCATCAAGAGGACCACTAAGAAGAGGAGAATCACTTTGGATTGCTCCATCCTCACCACTACAGAGGAATATTTGATAAACACATAACAGACCAGAACATCTGAAAACGATCTCAGATGCTACCTTAGATAAAGCCAAAAGAGATTATAAAGAGTTGGTTGCCACCCTGAAAGAACTGGAACATTTGCGCCATCTGGCTAAGTACTATCAGGACACAACATAGGCCATTGTGTATCTGAGGAGTGAGTTCAAAGAGGCCTATAGCAAGTTCACATCCGAGCAACACATTTTCACTGCAAAGATAGTCAAGCTCCAGGAAGATACTCTCACGACACTTGCGACGTGCAAGGATATGGAGTGGTGGTATGAAAAGGTGCAACAAGCTATAAAGAGAATCCACTACATTAGTGCAGTCCAACAGGGCTGAGATAAAGAAGAACATGACATCCAGGTGTTGAGAAAAAGCAGTCTTGATCACATAAAAAGATCAGCCAAGTATTGGGCTAAAATGTCTCAGGAACCACACGGAGAAATTCAAGAGGAATGGACCAAATGCAAGAAACACTGGGGACAGATCAAAAAGGCTATGAAAGATACCAGACTCCCCAAGTTTGACACACTCGATGACTTCGTTGAATTGCATGACATAGTCTAATCGAACTCCAAGCAAGATTCATTATGGGCCGAAGAGATAGCGAAGGTGACCAACACAACGCCAGGATAGTTGAAACAATTTATGGAACACCCAATAAGAGTTTGGGCTGTGTTGTAGAAGTTAAGCGCCAATCTAGTGAAATATCAGGCACATGCAGTAAATATTAGAGAGATTTGTAGAGATTCGATGGAACATCATAGATTTCCATATGCCCACACCTGTGAAAAATTGTTTATTAGTTGGTCGGAGTATCATAAAAGTCACCCTTTCAAAGTGATATCTTGAGATGACTGTTGGAAAAATGTTAGGAGAGAATGCCACATGGTGAATGTTGTTTTGTTTAACTGCACTTCAACCATTATTTTTAGTTAATTTTATGTTATAAATAAGAGCATCGACCGATTA
>JZKD02S0809597.1:206306-217002 GCA_000966675.3 Picea glauca | reverse complement strand
ATGAGAAACATACAGAAGACGAGCCTTCAATGCACTATGAGGAAGTTCAAGATCCCGATCTTGAACAAGTATATATTATCAAGATTTTCGTAAATACACTCACATGGGGGGATCAATAGATTCTTGAACCTATGGACGAGGTATTCAATATACATGCGATCGCCTATGATCAGAAGAAGGCTATCATCAAGAGGACCACTAAGAAGAGGAGAATCACTTTGGATTGCTCCATCCTCACCACTACAGAGGAATATTTGATAAACACATAACAGACCAGAACATCTGAAAACGATCTCAGATGCTACCTTAGATAAAGCCAAAAGAGATTATAAAGAGTTGGTTGCCACCCTGAAAGAACTGGAACATTTGCGCCATCTGGCTAAGTACTATCAGGACACAACATAGGCCATTGTGTATCTGAGGAGTGAGTTCAAAGAGGCCTATAGCAAGTTCACATCCGAGCAACACATTTTCACTGCAAAGATAGTCAAGCTCCAGGAAGATACTCTCACGACACTTGCGACGTGCAAGGATATGGAGTGGTGGTATGAAAAGGTGCAACAAGCTATAAAGAGAATCCACTACATTAGTGCAGTCCAACAGGGCTGAGATAAAGAAGAACATGACATCCAGGTGTTGAGAAAAAGCAGTCTTGATCACATAAAAAGATCAGCCAAGTATTGGGCTAAAATGTCTCAGGAACCACACGGAGAAATTCAAGAGGAATGGACCAAATGCAAGAAACACTGGGGACAGATCAAAAAGGCTATGAAAGATACCAGACTCCCCAAGTTTGACACACTCGATGACTTCGTTGAATTGCATGACATAGTCTAATCGAACTCCAAGCAAGATTCATTATGGGCCGAAGAGATAGCGAAGGTGACCAACACAACGCCAGGATAGTTGAAACAATTTATGGAACACCCAATAAGAGTTTGGGCTGTGTTGTAGAAGTTAAGCGCCAATCTAGTGAAATATCAGGCACATGCAGTAAATATTAGAGAGATTTGTAGAGATTCGATGGAACATCATAGATTTCCATATGCCCACACCTGTGAAAAATTGTTTATTAGTTGGTCGGAGTATCATAAAAGTCACCCTTTCAAAGTGATATCTTGAGATGACTGTTGGAAAAATGTTAGGAGAGAATGCCACATGGTGAATGTTGTTTTGTTTAACTGCACTTCAACCATTATTTTTAGTTAATTTTATGTTATAAATAAGAGCATCGACCGATTATTCAAGGGTCGATGGTTGTTTGAAGAAACTCTCTTTTCTGGTTTGTTAAGAATTATTTTGGGGCTACCCTTAATTGAGAAGTCCTTTTGGAGCAGAGACAAAGTTATATTTTCATCAAATGCATGTGTGATTGGACATAGAGAAGAACTATTTCCTATCTTTTTTCATGAATGGATGCTGTAATGAGTAAGAGATATTAAATCTATTGTTAAGTTATCCGATGCAATGTTTTACAATTCTTTTCTTTAATGATGAAGATGAATTGTTGTGTTATTATGTGATGGAGGATTAGAGTAGCTGAATTATTTTGCTTTCCATTATATTATCGCATACGTGTTTTCTTTCTGATAATTAGTATCTCAGACAGTAATTGGATGCTCACATGGATAACGTATTAGTACTAGGCCCGTGGTATAGAATTGGCGTCTGTATGCTTGAGTAGCGGGTTATACCAAGCTCAACCTTGTCTCCATTTTTTGTTTAGAATATTTTCCCATTTTGTTTCCAAGTTGGTTTATACCAGCTTACAATCTTATATTGGTCCCACCTAAAAGAAAATACAAAAAGAGAAATTCTAAACTGAAGGAGACGCCTTCACAAGAAAACGTAAATCCCATCGATTAATTGGATGGATCGCAAGATCTGGAGAATCAATCCACCATTAAACACTGTAGAGTCTAATTGGGCCTTGGTGGTGGGTTTGGTTCCTGCTGTTGAATTAAAGGGATTTAGGACCCATCAACATAACTGGTGCTAAAAGGATGCCTTGAAGAATGAATGGTTGAATACATATTTCATGTAATATTTCAGACAACGTGTAGATTCAAAACAGCCCACATGCATGGCTAGTCATTCCCAAGACAACCCACACACATTGAGTAATCCTAAAAAGAGTGACTCACCCTAGACCGAGGAAGAAAAATTGTTCCCTGATATACCTTACGCTCTTCCTCATGAGGAGTTAAATCAATTTAGAAGAATCAAAAGAGCATACGCTCGACAGATCGGTGTGTTGTCTTTAGCTCTAATACTTCCTCGAAGACAAAAAATAAGTAGACCAGTGGTCAACACTCTCGACGAGGTTTTTGTGCACACAGTAGAAGACCTAATAGATTTCGAAATCACAAAAATCAAACATCCTCTTAATCTGATCCCTAAAACACCAGTCGACGATGTCTCTGAACCAGACGATTTTTGGGAAGATGAGGATTTTAACTCAGAATATGAAGATATGGAAGACAACAACAACCATAATGAATAAAGGGGAAACCCACCACAAAATAATCAACCTCGGTTGGCCAGAGACACTTTGTCTCTCCCGAGACTAGTCCATAACCTTCCCCGACATCCAAAGAATTTACTTCCTAAGTTCGACCCCAAAACCTCAGGACTAGATGGAGATCATATCAAGAAATTCATACTAGCGATCAGACTTATGAATGTCCAACATGAAGACGTAGTATGCAGGCTTTTCCCCTACACTTTCAAGAACTCTGCCTCCACATGGTACTTCAACTTATCCATGTTAGATAATCCAAAATACAAATATCATAGTTTAATAAGTTAGAATAAAATGATTATTAATTTAATATATTAAATTAATAATCTAGAATATTTTGGAGACATTTAAAAATAGAGTATTGTTGTAAAAGATATGACTCTAGAAAGGTGTTGTATCTTAGGCTCTAAATTAGGAGTAGATTTAGAATATTGTTAAGATAGCATTTATTGTAAATGGACACTTGTTTATTTAATAAGTGATCCATATCTAGATTTTGTTAGGACATTTATCTTATATATAGCTCATTGCAAGAGTGTTGAGTAGTTCGGGTGTAAACTCTTGCAAATTCTCTTATGTAATTTATTTTCCTATTTAATAAAAGTGTGTGTCTAAGGACACTTATGCAATTATTGTGGTATTAGAGCTCCAGTAATGCAGCTGAAATGAAGAGGAGATTAGTTGATCAGAGGAAGAGATCCTAGCTCTATAGGCCAAGGAAAACATGGGCGCACTTTGTCAGTAAAATCGGTCAGTTAATTATTATTTTTTAAAGAAATGAAAATAATTTGTTTTTGTTGCTGCAATTATTCCCATCGGATAAGAACTAAGGTGCACTGAGAGAAGTAGAGATGAATGTTTGCTATCATTGAACCTATGTAGAATACTGAAATTTCTTTATTCTACTACTCACAGATTTACATATGATCGTTGCATTCCTCATAATATTTTTTTTTGAACAAAGGAAAGTTGGGTTTAACATAAGTTATAATCGGATATGCTATTTTGTCATAGAGTGTTCAAATATTCTTCTAAAATTGTTCACCACTTAGAATTGATTGCTAAGTAATAAAGAGACCACAGGATAGAATTTTCAGTCAAATCGATCAGTGAATTTTTTGCAAGAGATTGTATGCGATTTGTTATTTTGAATTCTGAATTCATCGTCAGAGGTGCAGTGAGGCGAGGCACCCAGGATGATAGGAAGCTCCTTGCCTGATTTGTTTCATTCCTATTTACGATTGACATAAATTTATGAAAGTCCATACATTCTCTCATCCCTGAACCAATTAAACATAGGTAACAGATCTATTTTGTTGTTGTTCACCTACCGTGGAAAAGAAAATTGGCCCGAGTTCCAGACTGGCATAGAGCCCCCTTCTGTGAGAGATAAAGGGAACGTGTGAACAAGTAAATATATGTGTAAATCTTATTCTGAGGAAGACACAACCTTATTTGTGTCTGACACCCTTGTTAACCGTATGGGAATTTCATCTTCCATATATTCTCTCTTGGAGGAGCCTCAGAGAACGCACGACAAACACACGCACCAATCACGTTTCTCTTAGTTCAAAAGAATATTATTCCTTTCACACAAAAATTAATTGCAACAGCAAATACCTATCCACATTAAGAAAATCGTGGATGAATATTGTTTGAAAACATCAGCCTGTGCAAGAATTATGTTCAGTATTTAAAGGTTGTCTAGACATCCTTCTGCCATCAACTAGCCTGATGAAACTTTGTCAACTGCACTGACCTGAGCGATTTCGTTGTCTATGAAAACAATGGTGGAGTCCATACATTATCATTTCTAGCAAATTCATGTCTTAATGAATTCGTTTCTGGAGTAAAATCTAAAATTTTCACTCTAATAATATAGATGAAAATAATATAGAGGGTAGACTCGGTGGCAAATCATTTGAACGCCTTCAATACTGTGGTAAGTCAGTTTGTTTCTGTTGAGATTAAAATTTTAGATGAAGATAAGTGTATCATTTTATTGTGTTCTTTACCAGACTCGTGGGATAGTCTGGTTGTGGCCATAGGTAGTAATACAATTGCCTTGAAGTTTGATGAAGTGGTCTGATCCTTGTTGTTGGAGGATATGAGACAGAATAATATGGAAGGACAGAGCACAGATGCATTATTTGCAAGAGGACACTCCTAGGAAAGAAATATATCTAAGTTCTCAAGTGGGAGATCTAAGTCTAAGGGTAGATCTAAATCTCCCAGAAAGTTTGTAAAGGTATGTTGGAGATGTGGGAAAGAAGGGCACTACAAGAACCAATGTAGATCCAAAGTTGAGAAAAAGAAGGGATTTGAAGAATCTCCTTCTATAGAAGAAAAGACCTCCAAGGAAGGAGGGGATGTGTACTTGGCTTATTCAAGCACACATGCAGATCATGAGGCATGGTTGGTTGAATCAAGTGCATCCTTTCATATGACTCCCCATAGGGAGTGGTTTTGTGAATATGAAAGGTATGATGGAGGTAATGTTTTCTTAGGTTCTTATTCGACAACTAGAATCATAGGATAAGGAAAATTCAAGTTGAGGCTCATAGATGGAAGGATTAGAACATTGTCTGGTGTTCTTCACATCCTAGGTTTGACCAGAAGTTTGATTTTTGTAAGAAAAATGGACGATGTAGGGGTAAAAAAAATATTTGAAAAGGAAGCCTATAGGATGGTTCAAGGAGCAATGGTGTTGTTGAAGGGAGATCGGTTTGGAGATCTATACAAGCTACAAGGAAGCACTATTAGTGATGGGTGTAATAGTTCCATTGTTCTTGATATTGGAGTTGAAGAAGAAATAACTCCTACAGTATCTAGAGAAAAGGTTATGTAGTGGCATCAAAGATTGGGGCATATCAGAGGCAGTGGGTACTACATGTTACATGGTCAATAGATCACCCTCATCATCCATGGATGATAAGACTCCACAAGAGGTATGGACTGGTAAGAAACATTTTCTCACACATCTCAAGGTATTTGGATGTGATGCATATGTTCATGTTCCAGAGGAAAACAAGAGTAAGCTAGATAAGAAGGTTGAAAAGTGTATCTTTATTGGATATAAAGACAGTCTCAAAGGTTATTATCTTTGGAACCCATAAACCAAGAAGGTAGTGTATAGCTGAGATGTGGTATTTAGAGAAATGAAGGATGTTGTTAAACAGGAAGTCCTACCAATTAAGGAAGGACCAGAAAAAATAGAGTTTGATTTAAAGGATGATGAATTAGACTCTACAAAAGAATAGGAATAAGAAGAAGAAGATCCTCATAATCCAGTATTGAGGATATCGGTTCAAGAAAGAAGGCTACCAAAAAGTTAAACTCCATCTGATTTATGTTCAAATTTTGCTTTGTCTATTACTGATGATGATCCTATAAATGTCAGGGAGATAGTGGATTCAGAGGATGAAAATCTCTAGAAAAAGGCCATGGACAAAGAAATGGCAGCCTTGGATAAGAATGAGTCTTGGGATCTAGTGGAGTTTCTGATTGGAAGAAATCCCATTGGAAAAAAATGGGTATTTAAAAAAAAAGTTGAATGCAGAAGGAAAAGTGGAGAAATACAAAGCTCGGTTAGTAGCAAAGGGTTATTCCCAGGTTGAGGGAATTGATTTTGGTGAGATTTTTTCTCTTGTTTCCACGTTAACCTCTATAATATTTTTGTTATCTATTTTTTTTTCATTTGATTTTGAAGTAGAACATATGGATGTGAAGACACCATTCCTACATGGGGATATGGAAGAAGAAATCTATATGTAGCAACCATAAGTATTTGTTGTGAAGGGAAAGAAGGAGATGGTATGCAAGTTCTAAAATTCCCTGTATGGTTTAAAACAATCACCAAGGACGTGGTATCAAAAATTTGATACTTATATGTTGGTACTTGGATTCACAAGAAGCAAAGAGGATCATTGTGTGTATTTTAAATTAATTGGTGATCATTTGATTTATTTGGTGTCACACACCCACTACGACAACCTAGATTTTTCGTCTTTTTCTTCGAGGGAAAAAATCCCTGAATTTCTATGGAGCCTAGCATAGACCATTCCTTCCCTTATCCTCCTCCAAGTGACCACAACCTGGCCTTAGCACAAGCGTCTTTCACAACACGCGAGTTGGGAGTCAAGGCTCTCAACTCCACTTTCTCCAAACGCCGATACCCGAGATGCGATACATGTATGGCTCCCTCCTCACTAGCACCTGCTACATGTAACCATAGGCTAGGCTAAACACTAGCACCACTCACAACTCGCAACTTCGCTAGTTGGAGTGTTGAGCCCTCGTTCTCCTCCTTTGCATGAGGGCTCAGTGCAGAGTCGAAAATACATACCAGAACCTGCCATCGACTAGAAGCAACAGAAGTGTCCTTCTTGATCACCACCAATTTGAGCATCCAATGCTCTCTTGTTGATATCAATTTTTTTTTTGTAACAAGTATTTTTACTTTGAGGGGGGTATGATATTTTTTTAAAATTTTTCAAGAGCTTTGTTAAAAGAAAATTTTTGAAAGTTACCTGGAATTTGACTAGAGCCAAGTACAAAGGTCAGTCATTTTTCTCTTGTTTCAAAGACTATATGAGGGTCAAGGCCAAGCCTCAATAGATCATTTTTTGTGTGTGTGATGCATTTGGTGTGTTGCTCATCTTGATATCATTTGCTTGATTTTTTTTTGGTGTGGAGATTCAACGCTACAATGTCGAAGTTAATTAATTTTTTCTCTGACTTCGATAAACTTGAAGGCACAAAATCATACAAGACGTGGAAATGTCTCATTGAAAGCACTCTCATTTACAATGAACTTTTGCATGATATATGTAATGAATATACGAATCCAACTAAGCCTATAGATGCTGCTACATTAGAAAAATGGGAAGTTAAAAATGCCAAAGCATTAACACTCATTAAATCTTTAGTTAATGATGAGATGTATGTTCACATTGAAAATACTATTGATGCATGGTCTGCTTTGAAAGCTTTTAAAGATTTATTTGATACTCAACCTAAATCAAAGAAAGTTGATCTTCAATTAAAATTTCTTCAACAGAAATTGACTGAAGGAGGTGATGTACATGAATATATTTCCAGCCTTAAGAACATTAAGTAGGAAACACTAAACGTTGGTTTTCAAGCAGTAGATGATAGTTTCATGACCACAATTTTAATTGCTAGATTGCCTTCTTCCTATAGCCATTTTTTGGAAACTTTACAAGTAACTGGCAAGTTAGATAAGATTATGTTTGATGAACTAAGTGAAATGTTATATCAACACAACAAAACTTTTGGAAAGAAAAAGAAAGTTGGGGAAGATGTTTTTTTCACAGAAGCCAACACAAGTAAATCTTCAAGTGACAGTTCTAGAAGCAAAGGAAGAGGAAATTTTGTATCAGGTCATGGTCAAAGCCAAAGTATAGAAAACAATTTTCAAGGCAGAGGAAATAGTCAAAGTAGAGGGTATTTTCAAGGCAAAGGAAACAGTCAAGGCAAAGGGTATTTTCAAGGAAGAGGAAATAGTCAAGGCAGAGGATATTTTCAAGGCAACAGTTGAGGCAGAGGATAAACTCCACACAGAGGTCAAATCAGAGGCAGAGGACATAATTCAGGTAGAGGGAGAGATTTCAGTCAAATTGTTTGTAGAAGACGTAACAAAGTTGGTCATAATGCAAGAGATTGTCGAGCTTCCATTGATAAAATTTCCAAGTTTCATCAAAACACAACACAGATTGCAAATGATCGAAGTGATGATGGTTCTGAATATGTGTTTACCTCATATTCAACATTACAGATTTCCACTGATTTTCAAAGTGATTATGAAGATGCTTGGAATTTAGATTCAAGAGCATCTCAACACATGACTTTCAGATGTGACTTCTTTTGGAATTTTCAAGAATGCCATCTTAATTCAGTTTTTCTTGCAGATAATACCAAACATACTCCTTATGGAAAAGGAGTAGTCAAAGTTCATTTACCTGATATTGGAGAACATATGATTTCAAATGTATGGTATGTACCCACCTTCAAAAATAATATTTTATCTTTAGTCATGATTCGACAGGAAATACATCAAATGATTATGGAAGATGGATTAGTTAATATTAATTCAGTCAAACAAAATATGAAGGCAGTGATGACAGGTTATGAAGATGGAAAGATGTTAAGGATGAAAGGAACAGTTATTCCAAGGCATTTAGACTTTGCAGGCACAGTAAGTACAGGTATTTCACCTATAATATTATGGCATGTGAGATATGGACATCTCAACTTTGAAAGTCTTTCTCAATTTCAAAAAAAATGGATGGTTAAGGGACTTCCAACTTTCAAAAAGGAAAATTCAAAATGCGAAGCATGCATTTATGGAAAATAGAGTCGAGAGAGTTTTACAACAAGTTCATGGTGTGCAAATCGGCAGTTTCAACTAGTTCATAGTGATGTTTGTGGACCCCTAGAAACTTCTTTCGGTGGTTGAAAATATTTTTTACTCTTTTTTGATGATTTCAATAGAATAACTTGGGTTTACTTCTTGACGCAAAAGTCATAAGCATTTGATAAGTTTAAGGTTTTTCGTCAACTTGTTGAAAACGAAGTTAAAGAAAAGATAGGCACTCGCAGGATAAATAATGGGGGGGGATTTACTTCTAATTAATTCAAAACTTATTGCACAGACAATAAGATAAGAAGACATCTTACAAATTTGTACACTCCTCAGCAAAATGGAGTCGTAGAAAGAATGACTCGCACCTTGTTAGGAATGGAAAGATCCATGTTAATCTTTAAAAAGTTAAGTTCTACATATTGGGCGGAAGCAATCCATATATCTATGTACTTAAGGAACAGATCTCCCACTGCTTCTTTGGACAGAATAACACCTTATGAAGCATGGTTTGGTTTCAAAACTTTAAACATCTTAGAGTTTTTGGATCGGTATGTTATGCCTTAGTTCTGAAAAAAAACAAAAAAAAAAACTAAGCTTGACTCAAGAGGCTTGAAGTGCACAATGATTGGGTATTCTGATGAGAAAAAAGGGTACTAACTTTTGTCCAATGGAAAATTGATTGTAAGAAGGGATGTAACTTTTTATGAAACTGAAAGAAAGAGTGTTGAAGAAATAGAAAGTCTTCTTCAAAAGTTAGAAATTAAAGGAAATCAAAGAAAAGGAAAAATGCAATGTCAACCAAATGCACATAATTGGTATGAACTTGATTTTCCTTCATCTGACGATGATACATCCAGTCCATTTACATTGACAACATCAGTAGGGGATTCCAACAGTTCATTAGACTCTCCTAGAAGTGACAGTTCATTTGACAATGATTCTCCACCTCCAGTATCTTCAACTGATCGACGAGCATCGGTTTATATTAATCCTATTTACAGTAATGGAAATTCAGATCCCCAAACAAGTGAACATCAACTACCAAAATGGCCAGTTCAATTTTTGAAAGATGTAAGGCCAGATGAGTAGAATAAAATAGGAACAAGGGGATCACACAACAGTGAAGGAAATTTTGCCTTGGTAGCAAATTATTTTACTGAACCTTCCACATACAAAGAAGCAGTAAAACATAAAGAATGGCAACAAGCTATGGTTGAAGAGTATCAAGCCGTAATTGATAAAAACATTTGGAAACTTGTTGATTGTCCTACCAGTGTTAAACCCATCGGATGCAAATGGGTTTGCAAAATTTAATACAACCAACATGGAGAAAATAACAAGTATAAAGCATGACTTGTGGCTAAAGGCTTTGCACAGCAGGAAGGAATTGATTATGAGGAAACTTTTTCTCCTCCATCTAAATGGAATACCATCCGATTAACACTTGCATTGGCTGCTCAGAAAGGTTGGAAAGTTCATCAAATGGATGTCAAAATTTCTTTTCTCAATGGATACTTACAGGAAGATGTATACATGAAACAACCACTAGGTTTTGAAATTGCAGGGTAGGAACATAAAGTCTGCAAATTAATTAAGGCTTTATATGGGTTAAAGCAATATCCCCAAGCTTGGTATACCAAAATGGATGAGTACCTTAGGAAGGTTGGCTTTAAACGAAGTGAATCTGATGATACTTTGTATATCCATCAATAGGGTCCATATCTGGTGATTATTATTATGTATGTAGATGATTTGATCATTACAGGAAACAATGATGATCATATTGCACA
>JZKD02S0809597.1:195418-206256 GCA_000966675.3 Picea glauca | reverse complement strand
TAACTAGTTGGACAAAGTTTCAAAAGGATTTTTTAGATAAATTTGCCAAAGAAACCACTACAAGAGATTTGATGGCTGAATTGTTCGCAACCACCATGAGTTCAAAATAAAAGTTTAAAGATTTAAATTGAAGATTCACAACTCTTTTGAGGAAATTCCAACCTGAAGCTAAACCAACTCAGGAGTTGCAAATCGAAGTATATGCTAATGCACTCCTAGCTTCTATTTCCATGTTTGTGAAGAGGGCTGCCAAACGAACCTTAGCTGATAATATTGAAGAATCCAAAATGATAGAATTCCAGATGAAAGGGTGTAAAGAAGGCCAGGTCTTTTTAGTTAAGAAATAATTTCAACCTCCTCCCAGGAGAGGACTCCTTTTGACTAGATGACCAGGGAAACAAGTAGAACAGACTCCCAACAAGGGTAATGAAAACATAGAAGAAGTACAATGCATGATTAAGAAATTATCAAACGATATCATAGACATGAAAAGAAGTGGAGGGGAGGAAAGCCAAGGCCAAAGGCCCTATAAGCCTTTCTTTAAATGAAACTCATCATTCAAAGAAATTCTACCTCCCCCAGCTAACTTAAATATCGATCTGGGAAATGTAGCATCAGATTCTTTCTGTACTTATCACCAAGAAAATCACTACGAAAGTCACTACCCTCAATGGGTGCATGCCATGAATTTAATGGCCAATCAGTTCCTAGAGAAAGTTTCCCTAATCGAACAACCAAGAAGTTTAGTTATGAATGTTGTTGATTATGAAGAGATTGACCCATCAGAAAATTCAACCATGCTGATATGGGATTCTGACCTAATCATTCCCTCCGATGACTTGTTTGAGTCTCAAGGACCAACCACAATGGTATCGGTTGTGAAAACGCGAAGTAAAGGTCCACTTGTCTCAAAAGATATTTCTACGACAAAAAATTCGAGGGGTAAGACAACTCCCGATCACTTGAAAGTACCTTTTTCTACCTGTAAGAACCCTGTAAGCATCCATACCCGAGAATCGCCCAAAGTATATTACAACTTAGTTGAAGATTTGAATAATTTAAAGGATAACATATCAGTTATGGACATATGTAGCATCCCTTAGAAAAAGGACTTCCTGCTACAAGCTTTGAAATCAGTTGAAAAATGTAGGACAAGAAATGATCAGGAAATAAATCTAATACCCACAGATCTGGTGAATAAACCAATTGTAAACACCTTCTCGAAAGATAAGAAGGGAAAACCTTTTGTCCCACCGTTTCTTTTGACGTTTGAAGTTTTCAACAGGAACCTCCACAATTGTTTGGTAGATTTAGGAGCATATTCCAACGTTATTCCTTTGTCTATTTGAAAAAAATTAAATGTCGTTCCTCTCAATAGTGATAAACATGTAATACAACTGGACAGAACCCAGGTGAAGGTCATGGAAGAAATCAAAGATGTAATGATTATAATCGCAACACATCCTAAATTTGTGCAAGTAATTGATATCATTATAGTAGACATACAAGAAGCTTATGGTTTATTGTTAAGATGAGATTGGTTTGAGAATTTAAATGGATACTTTAGTTCAGATTGGGTACACCTTTGGATACCATTAAAAGGGCACAATAATATTATCAAAATTGATAGGGAGAGATATCTGAAACATACGGTCACTGATATAGAAACCCCAAACGAACCATCATCGACAAATTTACCTGTGTCATGCAATTATTCCTGCGATTCTTACTTTGGGAACTTCTTCCCTCTTTTATCTGATGTCCCTCTCACTCATAACTCTGAAATGATTTTTCAGGAGGAGTTTCCCATAGCGGCAGAAGAAACCCTCTTCTGTCAGCAACCTACGTTAGAAATTACAGAACTAGCAAGAGGAAAAGAGCAGAGTAATAAGGAAGGGAGATCCAACACGTATTTCCCACAATCTTGGACCATAAATTTCGATGGATCTAAATCACAGGAGCGGTCTGGGGTAGGGTGCATCCTCATTGATCCAAAAGGTAAACGTCATTTCCTGTCTTGTAGACTATAATTTGAATGCAAAAACAACACCGTCGAGTATGAAACTCTAGTCCAAGGGTTAAAAAAATCCATAGACTTAAACATCAAAGAATTGAAGGTTTTCATAGACTCAGAGATTATCATTGGAGAAGTAAGGAATACTATACATTGCAATTCCCTGCACCTAAAGAATTATCAACATGAAGTGCACAGGTTAATAGAGCATTTTGAAGCATTCAATATTACAATGATCCCTAGAGAAAAGAATATCCTTATTGATTCCCTGGCCATAGCTGCTTCAAGGTTGTCACCTTTATAAGATTACGAAGTCTCCCCATTCACTGTGGAGCTACTCAAAAAACCATCGGTGCCTAACAACATTTATAATTGGAAATTCTTTAAAGGAGATGGACATATCATAAACTTTCTGATCAACCAAGATAATTTCAAAGACCTATCCATTGACGATGAACTATTCCAGGAAAAATCAACAGAAACTGATCCTTAGATAGGTCAACCAACTGAGAATTCGAAGTCTCACACAATTTCGAAGGGAATAACTAATTTAGAAAATATTTTTGACCTAAAGGAACTATTTAAGGGGCACAAAAATGTGAAGACCGGTAGTTCATGTCCCATGCATGAAACTATAAATATCGAAACCCCGGAAAACCCAAAGAATATAAATCTCGGGAAGACTATATCTAAGGAGGAAAGGAAGGCTTACCTCAAATTTTTCAGAAAATATCAAGATGTCTTTGCATGGTCCTACCAAGATCTGAAAACTTATGATACCCATACCATTCAACACACTATACCATTAAAACCTGAAGTGAAACCCTTCCAATAGAATCTCTGGAAGTATCACCCATCCTTGGAACCTCTCATGTGTCAAGAGTTGAAGAAAATTTTATATGCCAAAATTATCTTCCAGTTAAGACATTCCTCGTGGGTATCAAATTTGGTCCCTGTGAGAAAAAAGTTAGGAGAAATCTTCTTATGCGTAGATTTTAGGAACCTCAACAAAGCTTCACAAAAGGAAAATTACCCAGTCCCATCAATGGAGAAAATCTTGTTGACTGTGTTTGGTTCTGATATTTTCTCTCTACTAGATGGTTTCTCGGGTTACAACCAAGTTTTGGTTTCATAGGAGGACCGCTTGAAAACTACCTTCTGAACCAACTAGGGAACTTTCACTTACAAACGTATGCCCTTTGGGTTAATCAACACAGGGGCAACCTTCCAAAGGGCCATGGACATATCATTTTGAGGACTGATCAACAAGTGTGTGGTAGTGTATCTGGATGATGTAACTTTGTATTCAAAGAACAGAGAGGAATAGATCCAACACTTAACCCAGATTTTCGAAAGGTGTAGAAAATATGATATATCTTTAAACCCTAAGAAAACTATCTTTGGTGTGGAGGAAGGAAAGATATTAGGTCATATTATATCCCAAGCTGGAATTCTCATAGACCCTGAGCGAGTAAAATCTATAACTCAAATCCCATTACCTCACAACAAAAATACAATGCAATCCTTCTTCAGGAAAATCAATTTTGTAAGAAAATTCAGACTTGATTTCACTGAGTCTGTCAGACCACTACAAAAGATGATCCACAAATATGTCGAATTTAAGTGATGAACGTAAGGATGCTTTCAACAATATTAAAAATGCTATATCTCAAGCCCTAGTGTTATGAAGTCTCGATTTTAATATAGATTTCTTCCTCTATAATTCTGCCTCCAACTAGTTGTTAGATGCAATATTGACTCAGAAGGATGATGACAACAATGAGGCTCCGGTGTCATTCATGAGAACTAATCTACAAGGAACCGAACTTAATTATCCTGCTAATGATAAACATGTCTATGCAGTATATAAGGTAGTAAAACACTTCAGGTATTACATCCTCAAGAACCAAACCAAAGTAATTGTGCCTCACCCTGTAGTCCGATCCTTGTTCACTCAACAAGATATGGGGGAAAGAAGGGGGAATTGGATGACAATGGTCCAAGAATTTGATCTAGATATAAAACCTTCCAAACTCGTTAAAGGGAAAGGGTTGTGCAAACTTGCAGCTAAAGCCCGGGACCAAGTAAATGAATATTCCATATGGGAGAATGAAATGGAATTATGGTGTGGTGAAGCTTCATACATTTCCCTAGGGCCAAAGTCTTGGTATGAGAATTTGTCTTATCTCCTTCACCATGGGAATTGCCCAGAAAACCTCAACCCTAGGGAAAGGAGAGCTCTCAGGTTGAGATATGTGCAATATCACTTCATAAATTTGGTACTCTTTCGAATTAAATGATGAGGTGCTTTTAAGATGTCTCAAACATGAAGATGTAGAAAAAGTCCTTAAGGAGCTCCACGATAACCTTGTCAGTGGACATTTTGCGGGAAACACCACCGCTCATAAGATATTGAGAGCTAGTTATTGGCCCACTTTGTTCAAGGACTCTCACACTTATGCTAGGAACTGTAAGACTTGTCAAATAAGCGTTGGAAGAGAGAGGAGAGTGGAAGTTCCACTCCAACCCGTGACTATTTCTAGGCCTTTTAAGCAATGGAGTTTAGATATCATAGGAGAGATTACACCAAGATTTTCAAAATAACATAAGTGTATACTTAATGCCACTGATTATTTCACGAAATGGGTAGAGGCCATCCCTTTGACCCATGTAAATGAGAAGGTGGTAATCCAATTCATAGAACAACAAATGATCACGAGGTTTGGTGTCCCTTCTGTCGTAGTTTTTGATAATGCAACTTATTTCTCTTCCACCTTGTTGACAGAGTTTTCTTTAGACAAAGGAATCATAATTAGATACTCTGCAAATTATTACCCATATGGAAATGGAGTGGAAAAATCAACTAATAAAAACCTAGGAAGGATATTGAAGAAAATGGTTGCAGATAACCAAAGGAATTGGCATAATTTACTCCACAACACTTTATGGAAAAATAGAGTCACACCCAAGGAAGATATAGGAAATTCCCCATGATTTCTAGTGTACAGACAGGAAGCCATTCTCCCGAACAGACTTTATCTTCCATCTCTTCAACTAGCCCAAGATTATGGAGGACAGCCTTCATCAGTCATATAAAAAAGAATTGACACTCTGCTCATGCTTGAAGAAGAAAGGGAAAAGACTAAGTCAAAATTCATAGCCCAATAGAAGATCATTAAAATATGGTTTGACAAGCATAAGGCTAAAGAGAAAATTTTTGAAGTAGGAGACTTGGTCCTAAAATGGGACAGAGAAAATGAGCCAAAAGCCAAACATTCTAAGTTTCAGAATCTATAGCTTGGACCTTTCTAGGTGGCTGAGAAGATTGGGGCAAGAAATTATCTGTTACAGAATCTGAGGGGGGAATTTGACTCCCTCCCAGTAAATGGCGAAGCCCTAAAACAATATTTTAAATTAAAATAATAATAATAATAATAATTGAGTTTTATTTTATGTTTTGTGTGCCTATTTCATGAGTTTTGTTTTAGCTAGGTCAATTGCGAATTTATTTTACTTTATTTTTGTTTTTTGGACTTATGCACTTTTGAAGGTTGTGTTTAGCAAGACAATAGTTGACCCCAAATCATGCGACATAGTGAACTCCATTCCTAATCCATCACTCACATTCAACACAAGAATCATCGAGGAACCTGTGGTTGTTTTGAAGAGTCCTCTGTCTAACCCACACAAATGAACAACTTTGGAGAAATGTAGAAGTGTCTACCTAGTGGTCTGGTGAAACCTTAAGGGAAAGTTGGTAAGATGAAAAGGACTACATGAACCCTGAAGAAGAAGCTAGCAAAGGATTCACCTTAACCATCTCACTTTGCAAATTAAACATATGTCATCCTCTCTCACTCACTTAGGGGATTCTGCCGAAATAAAATTGACTTTCTCAAATGAGTGAAAAGTGGGAGAGGGTATGCAGATAACTCCTATGGGGCTATGGATGCTCATTAGTAGTGGAGAAAGGTTTGTGATGTCAGGGTGACTTAGTTGGGGATATGGACGCTGGCCGGCAGTGGAGAAACACCGTAGCAAGTGATTAATGGAAACTAAAGGATTCATGCCAGTGAATACTTTACTAGATTTTGTCAAAAAGGTCATGAGTCAGGGTTACATGAAATGAAGGATGAATAAAGGTGGAAAACCCCACAAGCAGACCCAAAAGAATCAATCAGAGAATTTCAAATGCAAGGGTAAAAGAGGCTTTGATTTAAATCCAGTTAAGTTCTCCACCAACTTTCGTATCAGCAGAGCCTGAAGGAAGAACAAAGATTTTGCTTTCGCCTAGTAAGTCGCCATTTGTTGATCACTCAAGACACCCTAAAAATTCCATGTCAAATTTTACTTTTTGGGTACCACTTGATCTTTTTGCAGTGTCTGATTCATCTTCATTTTGGCAAATGTTACGTTTTCTTACCATTTCTAATCTCATTAATTATTTAAAGGTTTTCTTAAAACTATGAAAATCCACGACTTAAAAGGTTTAACTTGTGAATAAGAGTCAACAGCTAAAACAGTTCACACAACGCATACAATTTCAGAATCATATTTTTTTTTAAAGCATGAAAGAAAATCACTCGAGAGAACTAAGGTCACCGAGCATCGATCTCCGTCGGCATAGACACAAGGGATTTTTTCTTCGTGACAAAAATTACACAAGGATATCATCGATGCTCGATCCCTTTCGGCATCGGTATAAGGCTAAAAGAGTAAGAGCTAACAAAGAAATAAGAACATCGTCGATAGCCGATCCTCAAAGCATTTTGGCATCAGCTATTTTTTGAGAAAGTAAGTCCGTAGAGAACATAATAAGTTTTTCCCTGATCGTCGATCCCCGATACCTTTTCAACATTGGAAATCCTAGGTTTCTTTTAATGTGCACATATTTTTGAAAAACATGACTTCGATTGATGCACGCAATCAAACCTCCTGTCCTCATCTGCCATGAATCCTTGCCAGATTGGATAACCTTACATTTTAGTTCTATCTCAAGCTATTTGTGCTATGAGAAACCCATACGGCGAAATTGATCGACGTCGACAGTTTTTCACAAACAAACATCAACAAAAATTCCCGTAGCACCTTGTTGATTCCTGGCTTTCCCACTAGGAAAGTGGCACGATGGGATGTTTTAACGCCAAATACGATTAGATTTGATGCATTTAAAGGCCTACTTAATTCCAAAACTCACATTAGTTTCTAATTCTTGTGCGAATAAAAAAATACCATTTGAACCTATCGATACAGCACATCACCCTCCACGCCTCTGCCGTCAACCCATGATGAATTAAATTGCAGAGATTCGGTGGTAGATCTGTTTGAATTTCACTCATCACCTGGATTAATTGGTTGATACAACTGGTAATATATTTTCTGTTAAATCCTCTTGATTCATTGTAAACAATATCATTCTATGTGCAAAGGAGCCTCAGAACATCAAAGAAGAATGAAACGAGTAGTTCAAAATATTTTGAGCCCCCGTGAGTATCAAACTACATAGTTTAGCAAGCGTTACAGGTATGTACCAATCTATATTTTTTGTGTTTTCACTTCAGATATACATTTTGATCCAATATCGCTTTGTATGCTGGCCCTAAAGGATTTTTTCATTTGCAGGAAAAATGCCTCCAAGAAAACCAACCACCAGGAAATCTCCAAGAGCGTAGAAGCTAACAGAACCAAATGTGGGAGAAAGTTCTTCCCCAACGGTCAAAAAACAACTGGAATTTACTTCCAAACCGGTACCTATCATCAAGACATCCACCAAAAAGGTTTTCATTCAATGTCCAGCCTTTAGAGATACAAAGGCAATCATAGGGACCAAGGCAATATTCCCACACTGGGCAGAAATTTTCCAAAATATCAAGCGGGAAAACTTTAGCGAATATACTTCACACAACGACCCCAAAATGAGGAGGCTCGACGATGAAGTCTTTCTCAATATCCGAAGATCGTAAATGCACATGGTAGTGAGATGAACTCCATTATTCCCTTGCATGCAACTCCTCAAATGGCTTATTGACCACACAGACACACAAAGATGTCCGATTAATGACGACAATGGTGAGTGTGTCGGGGTTTTCCTTCCGATGGAAGTGAAAAATTACTACAAGATCAGAGACCTAGAATAATGACTGAACACTGATTTTGCTGTGAGATTCTATGAGAAACATGACACTATCAATGTGATGGCTTCATGGTGGAGAGAGGATAAAAATTTCACCAATCGGACCTCTGACGGCTACCTGACGACCAACTTAAGAGAACCATATATATACCTAATGGACCTCATTTGTCATTTGTATGGGGAAAAGGATTGTTCTAGGTTTTTAGAGGCATTGATGCCTCTAGCTTACATAATAGCCATTTCTAGAAGAGGCTTTAACTAGGGTGCCATCATTTCCAAGCAGTTGAGCATTTGCATTCAACTGGCCCAGACGCCGAAAGAGGGAGAAACCCCATCTTTCTATATGGATTCTTATTTATTGGACTTCATCTGTGCCAAAAATACCTTTTCCAGAATGAACTTGAAATGGCACACTTTAGAACTCCCGGTACATGTATATTTCGACATCTTGTGGTAAAACAGGTACAAGAAATCCTACTCTCTCATCTGCAATCAATTTATCGCACATATTCATTTTTGTTGTTCAAGGAAGAGTGCCCAGGACTATCAGATGTGGCCAAAAGGATGATATCAAATGTTGGCCACTGGTATCTAGATGAACATGATACCTATATCTGGGTTTTTGGATCCACCGGAGCACCACACCTATTACCTGTGTATGTCCCTAATTGACTAGTAGTAGGGGAAATCTGTTATCATACCATCCTGTAAGGTTACAATGCTACTCTAGTAAACGATAAGAAGCGGGAATTCATACATTGTGGATTTCATATAGGTTTCTATATGGTAAAATACACCGCTCGAGCCAAGCAGGAGGGGTTAAGCCAATTGGAGTTCCGATTCCCAACTCTCTGCCTTTTATCACTGAATTTTTGTCCGCAAATGGTTACAAGAATTTAGCATCGTCAAATAGTTATGAAGTCATCCATAGACCTGAATTAACACAAAAGCATTCATAAAGGGTCAAAAAATATACAAAATAGTGAAAAATTGAAGGGTGCTATGAAGACACTGGGCGCCCACGCACATGCGTGAAACAGAAATGCCAGATTCACGCACATGTGCATGATGCGCGACAGTTATCGCAAAAAGTTGTGCACCTAAGAAATGATGCATTTATGAGAGTGGTCGGCCTCCCACCCACTTCTGGTTCAGCTCCCAAGCTGATTTGACACTCAAATTTGGACTGGATTCGATTGGATGGCTGGTCAAAGACCTAGAAATGCCCTAATTAGCCTCTTTACACACTACAAACTAGTTGAACAATAGCTCAAAGGAATGTTATAAAATGGCCATGGATACACTTCATTTTTCAATGAATTCAAGGCAAAGTTATGCTGCCATTATTCTCTTAAGGACTCTTCTATCCTTGCCAAGAGTATACTTGCATCATTGCATTGGGCAATCCATCTCACCCCTTGAGTGGATTAGCAAAGAATTCTTTCACCATTTCCATTTTCATTTTCAAAGTTGTAAGAAGAGCTTACTTGTGGGGGTCCAAGAGCCCTCCCTTGGAGGAAGGAGGGACTCATAGTCCCCTTGCTTCTAGGTGTTTTCTTTTACTAATATCAGCCTTATCATTGGTGACATGGGTCTCATTGTTCTTTTTGTCTCTATGTACCTATGCTTATAAATTTAGTTGTTGTTTTATTTCTTAGTTTAATTCTTGGTTGTTGTTTTATTTCTTAGTTTAATTCTTGGTTGTTGTTTTATATTTCTTTTTCTAACCCTTTTCCTTGCAGCTGTCCTGCTCAGCAGATCCAATTGAGCTTGCAAGCACCTCTATTTTGATCACTAAGGTGACAAAAGAGGCGCAACATATTGGTGACTCCACTAGGGAAAGGTATCAATTTCCTACCCCATTTGGGTTTTTCTAGCTCTTCTTTTAGTTTGTTTAACTTGCAGGTGCACTAACCGGCCTAAGCGGACCTGCCAATCAACCAATTCCAAGTCGAATTGAGAGAAATCCATCCGGATTTTTCATTCTCAGTTGTGTGTCACCTATGCGTGGGTTTTTAGGCCCACAGACGTGCATCGTGCGCACATGCGCTTAAGTCACAGTTATTTTCTGCGCACATGCACTTATTGACTTTTCTTTGTTCACGTGCATGTGCTCTGTGTGCCTCTGTCTCCACTGAGACCCATGCATCTGTGAAAAATTCACATTGTAAAGTTGTTGAGATGTGGGGAAGGCCATTTTCCTTCTTAAAAATGATTTCAAGCATGTTTTAAAGTTGCACCACACTTAGTCCCCTCATCATATAAAGGGGTTAGTAAAAAACACATAGGCACTTAGGGGGTTAAAATCAATTTCCTCTTTTGCTTTCATTTTCCACCACATGGATGGCTTGTTTTGACTCACAATATAAGTTGGAAATCATTTTTAATCACATTTAACTTGCATTGGGACTAGAAGTTGAATAACAATCACTTAGTATGCTCTTCTCTCGCGCCTCCAAGCGATCTTGAGAATCAGAAAAAGATTGTGAAACGATTTCATCTCCCTTAAAGAACATTAAAACCTTTAGGAGAGGAACACAATCCTTCTTGGGACTCCTCTTAGTTTATTTTTTCACACACATCTTAAATATTGTAATGGGCCCATACATGCCCACATGCTACAAAGATAGGATAGTGTTGAAATTTTCTTTCTTAGATCAAATCACTAGGGAAGTTTAAAGGTTTTGTAAC
>JZKD02S0809597.1:176184-192481 GCA_000966675.3 Picea glauca | reverse complement strand
CACTCATTGGCACCACCTTCACACACTCTTGTGAGTCCTATTGTTTTAGGATCAACTTTGCTTGGTTCTACATTACTTGGGTCAACTTCCCAAGGTCATCTGTCCACTCGCTCTCCTTTACACGGAAGTGAGGGACCAACTTCCTCTCAAGGGGGAAGTACCAACCCACCTAGCCCCCCTCAAGGGTCAGGTTCAAAACACACTTACACCATGGCTGGAGCTAATCCTCCCCCCCACTACAGATGCCATGTTTGGCCTCTCTCAACATACCGAATCTAAGAAAACTCACCAATGATCCTATATTGCATGCCCCCACATGGCCTGCAATGCCCACCAAACTACCTTCAGACATACCCAAGTTTGAAGGAAAGGTAGGAGATGACCCTGCCAACCATGTCATGACCTTTCACCTATGGTGCTCTTCCAATAGCATTATGGATGATTCCATCAGACTATGATTATTTCAACGCACACTCACTGGCCCATCGGCCAAATGGTACGTAGAGGAAAAATCAGGGTCCCATGCGACTTTCGAGTCCTTGGCCAAAGCATTCTTGACCTTCTTCCAATTACCAATCTGCCACGACAATGGTTTGGAACTACTCTCTAATTTCAAACAAACCTCAGCCACACATATCGCTGATGACATTCATGAGTGGCATAGGCGGCGTAGTTTGTGCAAAGCAGAAACCACCAAGCAACAGTGTATTGACTGGTTTCTTAGATCACTTGTCTCTCTCCTCGGTAAGGATGTATCTTCCACCTTCCCTCAATCTGAAGAGGAAGCCATAAATAAGGCTCAAAAATATGACCTCATCTATGCACAGTCAAAGTACATATACACTGTACTTCCTGATCTTCCAAAGCCTGTGCCATTTGGCCAAGACAAACCTGGGATGTCTCACTTAGCAGACAGACTGATTGGTACCACCACTCACCACGGTCCACAACCCCAACCACCACCGATGTATGGAACACCTCAATACCCACCGACATACGGGGGCACTTCTTATTACCCCCCACCCCCTTATCAACAACCATACCCTATTGCTATGCCTCCACCCATCAGTGGGCCACCATTGGCACCCCCCATACATCCACCTATTCAAATGAGCTCTGGTACCCCCTCTACCTCATCTTATAGTACTAGCAAAATCACTACGCCTTTCTATGTACCTTACAGATCATTACCCCCACAGAATCCGTACTTTCCATTTCCTGGTCCCCCACAACCCATGGCTCCCCCACATCCTCATGCTAGGGTGAATTTTTTTCAAACCTCTCCCGTTCAACAATATCAAAATTTCAAACAGCTGAATATGGAAAATCCAACCCATCCATCGAACAATGCCAAAAATAAAGGATGAAACAGGAACAACACCAACCCAAGTCAAGGTGGGAATCAACCCCAGCAGAACCAGCCACTGGGGAAACCTGAACCAAGGGGATCAGAACCCCAAGGGGGGCAATAATAATAGGCGTCAAGGGAGAAATAAGAATACTATCAAAACCAACTTCCCTTGTGCCCTTTGTGGTGAGTTCGGTCATTACACTCATTATTTCCCCCAAATCGTTGATTTCAAAAGGTTGAAAGACTCAGGTAGTCTACCCCATCCTCTAGCACCACCTGCCCCTTAGCAGGCACCACAACAATACGTGCAACAACCCCCCCTGCCATGTTGCAGAATCCTATCCCACACCAAGGTGTGATAAACACTCAACAGGACACACAACACCCCCCACCTCAGGTGGGACAGTACCTCAACCCAAACAATCTAGTAGATCGCACAATCCTCCTCACTAGTGATGAAGAAATCCTTTTGCAAACACGTAATCGTCAGTATCATGCACCCACTGAGTCTCCTCCCATCCCTCCAGAGACAAACCCTGCATCGACGGGACCCCCATTGGTGATTCCTCGCCCTATCGCTGAGCCACCTCTTCTCATCCCTTGCATCCCATTGTGCAGGAATGTCCAGAACCCACAGGCTAGGGAAGCTCACAGTTACAGCTTGGTTGACGACTTAGCACAATCCCTGACTGCCATGTCAGTCTTGGAAATCCTCTAGAATTGTCCCACTCAGTGGAAATCATTACTTTCCACCTTGGGGGCAGTCGACCCCACAGATACTCGACTCATTACCTTTGATATCGACAATGGATAACCTTTCCTTCTCGCCTTGATCACTTTTCAAATACCAGTAAAAATACGGAACATCACAGTTCATCAGTGTATCATCGATGAAAGTGCATCTACACGCATTATGTCCAAATCTGTATGGCATAAAGTGGGTTCCCCTGAACTCATACCCTCTACCATCACCTTATGAGATTATGACAGATGACCCTCGTCTCCTGAAGGGATCTTCCAAAATGTCCCCATCGAACTTGGGGGCAAGACTATTCTCATCGACATCGAAGTTATCGATGCCCCACTCGATTATAATATCCTGTTCAGTCATAGCTACATGTACACTATGAAGGTAGTTGCCTCTTCCATCTTTCAGACAATGATGTTCCCCCATAATGGGAAGATCATTACCATTGACCAAGTCTCACATTACGAGCCTAACCCATCTGCCAACATTGATAACATTCTCCCTCTCATCCACACAAGTCATGATGCATACCCACTCGTCGAGATGGGTCCTGGAATTTTCAAAGATCCATCATTGTTAGGAACTTACCATGGAGCACCACTGCTCCTTCATCCTTCCAATCAAGTATGCATTGTATCATCTAACAGAACTCACACAGAAGGTACCCTTCCTCCTACGGAGGATTATATCATATCTGACATCCCACTAGTCGTAGAACTCCCCCCTCAAGAGCCTCCTGCGAACTCATTGACCCCACTAGTCCACTATTTCACCTCTCCCAAAGGACATATCCTAGTTTGGGAGACAGTTCCCCAAGCCATCACCCAAATCCCCTTCTTTTACCCTCCACCGGGCATAGAAGCTTTCCAGGTAGCCGCAACACTTATGCTACATAATATGGTGTTAGCAATTCCAGTTTGGTATTTACATCCACCAGAGATGGTCCCTCGACCATCCCTTCCCCCCCAAACAGAAGGAATCCCCATGATGATTCCCATACTTACTCCCACTATACCCTCTACACCCCCACTCACTAACCCCCTTTCCACAGTTGGGGGCGGGAGAAAGAAGAAGGAGCCCACAAATCCACTTCCTCCACGCATCCAACCTCCTTGTGCACTATGTAAGAAAGATGGACACCAAACCAACAACTGTCCATCTCTACCCAAGTTACAGAATTTGATTCCACTCAATCAACCTCCCCCAACACTCGCCACTATAGCCAGTACTGCCACTACCACCTCCTATTCCAGTAGTAAAGGGTTGCAAACCAAATTTTCTTGCGCTATATGTTTAGAATATGGCCATTATACCTACCATTGCCCAGCACTACCATGCTTTCGGCAGACATTAGTCGCAGTACGCCAAAGCTTCCAGAGAAGCCACAATCCAGCTACGTCATCCTTACCAACAATCACTGACATCCGTTATGTCACAACTTCAGTCAATGAACGTATGCGATGCCCTTGCTCTCTATGTGAATCATTAGATCATTTTACATACCAGTGTCCTATGATCATTGAATACAGGCAACGCCAATTGACCCTGCTTCAATGACCCACAGAGTCGATAGTTGACCTTACCTCATTGCTAGAGTTTCTTCATGTCATTTCTCTTGAACCTGAGGCCCTTCCAATGCCTCCATGGTTCTTAGATGACTTATCTGAGGATTCACCTCCCAATTCCCCCAACTCTCCCACTCATTCCCCTATGGACATTTTACACCCAACTACCACAGGTACTCCTCAGTACTTCAATATCTGGTTTATGTCGAGTGAACCATCACCATATCCTTGTGTCGTCCCCCCTACTTCTTCATCATCAGGGGGCAGCCACATGACCATAATCACCGATATCACTCTTCATGACCCCTTGTATTCCTGTCACTTCCATTGTGACAAGGAAATACTCGAAGAGTTAAACAACTCGGACTACCCCTGGGATGCGCTACACCACCGTGCAGTCTTCTTTCCAGAGGAAGCCTCCACACCTACTAATGAACACCCCATCTACACCGTCGAAACCAAGGATTTTATCCCATCAGGGCCTATCGACTGGTTCAAAAACCCCATTCCTTCCCCTGATGCTTTTCCCCGACCATTAAAATCGACATTTCCATCAAAAATGGCGTCGTCGAGGAAATCACCATTGGAGTTTCTTGCACTCCTCAAGAAATCACCACCTATAAAGCTCTATTCCATGAATATCGAGATATTTTTGCCTGGTCATACACAGAAATGCCTAGCCTCGATCCCTCTATCGTTGAACATCGCATCAACACTTGGCCCGACATTACACTAGTTCATAAAAAACAATGACCGCTACACCCATCCAAAGCAGTGGCCATCAAAGACAAAATTGACAAATTATGCGTTGCCAAGTTCATTTACCCCATCACCTATACATCATGGGTTTCCAACCCTATACGCGTTAACAAAAAACAGGGCACCTTTTGCCTCTGCATGGACTTTTGCGATCTCAATCACGCATTTACCAAAGACAACTTTCCAATGCCTTTAATCGATCAAATTATCAACGACTGTGCAGGCCACGAGGCTCTCTCCTTCATGGATGGGTTCTCTGGTTATAATCAAATTCAAATTCACCTAGCCGATAAGTATAAAACCGCAGTCACTACCCCTTGGGGTACTTTTTCATATCATGTCATGCCTTTTGGCTTAAATAATGTTGGCACAACTTTCCAATGGGCTATGGCATACATCTTTCATGATCTGGCTCATATCATCCTCACATACTTGGACGATCTTACAGCTCGATCCAAGAAACACACCCAACATCTTGATGATTTACGAATCATCTTCTAATGGTGTCGTCAGTACAACATCTGCTTGAATCCTCTCAAGTGAGTTTTCTACATCACCGCAGGGTGCCTCCTGGGTTTCATCGTTTCCCAAAGCGGTATTACTATGGACCCCCTCAAAGTCCAAGCTATCATCGAAATTCCACCTCCCCAGAATTTACGTCAACTGCAGAGCCTCCAAGGCAAGGCTAACTTTCTACGGTGATTTTTCCCTGACTATGCCATTCACGCCCACGGTTTCCTTCGCTTACTACATCACGACATCCCATTTCACTGGGATGAACATGCCCAATAGTCATTTGACGATCTTAAACTGGCGCTCTCCAACGCCCCTTTAATTAGTGCACCTGACTACAATCACGACTATATCCTCTACGTATCAGCATCAGTCGTGTCAGTAGCAGGAGTTCTCGTTTAGCTAAGTGATGAAAATCGTGAGCATGTCATTTATTAGGTTAGTAAAAACCTCTTAAGGCCACCCCTGAAGTATAAACATGAAGATAAAATAGCTCTTGCAGTCGTCCTCGCAGTCCAGAAACTGCGCCACTACATTCTGCTTCATACAACTAAGGTTGTCGCAGATTCCAACCCTATGCAATACTTGCTAAGTCATCAACAAATTAATGGAAAATTCGCTCGATGGATCATTATCCTTCAGGAATACGATCTTGAATTCTCAACACCCAAGTGCAAGAAGCCCCTCGTTCTTGCCGAACTTGCCACAAACCTCCCCTCTGACACCACCAGTGCCCCCGTCAATACAGATTTTCCCGACGAACACCTCTTTTACATCACTTCGGATGACCCTTGGTACGGCAGCCTCCTCGTCTACCTCCGAACTCAAAATTTCAGTAGCCACCTTTCACGAGATGATCATTGTCGTATTCGCCATCAGGCCCCCCGCTACCTCCTCATCAGAGACATCCTATACTGGCGAGGATTCGACACCATTCTTCATCGATGCCTAACCATTGATGAGGCTAATAGAGTCTTGAATGACTACCACAGCGGCACATGTGGGGGCCATCTGTCGGGAATATCCACTACTCATAAGATTATTCGAGCATGTTACTTTACGATGTCAGCAATGTCAGCTTTACACCAACAAAGCCTGAGCACCACCTGCTCTTCTTCATCTAATCTTCACTACGGGCCCTTTTTGTAAATGGGGAATCGATTTCATGACTTTTAATCCCCCCTCCAGCAATGGTCACAAATACATTGTTGTCGCAGTCGATTACTTCACCAAATGGGCAGAAGATACGCCCACCTTCAACAACACTGCTGACACCGCAGCATGTTTTTTCTTTAACCACATCATATCTTGCTTTGGAGTACCACTCCAACTCGTTTTCGATCACGGGAAACACTTCGAGAATGAGATCTTCGTCAAACTCTCATCCCGGTTAGGATTTTCTCATGAGTTTGCCTCACCATATTACCCTCAGTCCAATGGATAGGTTGAAGTAGTTAATAAGTTCCTCAAGACCATGTTACAGTGCATGGTTAATAAACATAAAACCAATTGGCATCATATGTTATTTTCTGCACTATGGGCTTATCGTATGGTTGTGAAAACAGCTACTGGTTTCACACCATTCCATCTAGTCCATGGGGTTGAGGCCATTCTTCCCATCGAGTGCAAAATTCCCACCTTACGCACCGTAATTGAGCTATTACCCGACACAAATCCAATGGAGCAGTGTTTGATGAACTTAGAGTCTGTGGATGAAGATTGTCGATCTTCATTATAGAACAATGAGGCAGCTAAAAAATGATCAAAGGCTACCTTTGATCGCCATTTCAACCTTCGCTCATTTCACGAAGGAGACCTAGTCCTGGCCTACGATATCACTCATGATACCTTTGGCCATGGAAAATTTGAGTCACTCTGGCATGGCCCATACATTATCCAACATTTCCTTACCAAAGGTGCATACATCCTGGCCTCTCCCGAACGCCTCTCTCTCAAAGAACCCATCAATGGGTTATACTTAAAGAAATTTTATGCTTAAATGTAGTCATTCTACTTTAGGTTATTTCTTTTATAGTGTTTTCAATCTTTTTTCCATCCCTCATGTCTAAACTCTCATTTGTGCTATAGACAGATGCTTCCTCCACCGGCCTACCACATCGATTATGCTGACGGCGCCAGCCGTTGGACACAAAATCTTGCTTCGGCCACTTGGGCTCTCTACACCCCCTCACATGAAATGCTCCATTTGAGTAGCATATGTTTGGGTTTAGCGACCAACAACCAAGCTGAATACACTACCATCATTGGCCTCCTGGCCGATGCCCAACATCATAGTATTCGTCACCTTAGTGTCTTTCTCGACTCTCAACTAGTTGTTCTCCAGCTCAACAATGTGTACCATGTACGCGATCCTTGCCTCTTTCGCAAATACCTGCAGGTTAGACTGTTATCTTGACATTTTGATTCCATTACATTTACACATATTCCAAGATAATTGAATCAAATTATAGATAACCTAGCTAATATTGTGTTAGACTGGCATATATCACATCAAGCTACCTCTACACATACATAAACATATCAAAAACCTATCCTAGCATATATAGATTAGACATCATCAATACATTAACAAAACACATGTAAACATCACATAGATCTCAAAATGTATACTCATGTATATATCAAAAGGTCCACAGTGCCATCCAAATGTTTACATACAAAAATACAAATACCTGCAGGCCAATGAAGCACCTCGGTACAAAATGGCCTCACCAGCCTATATACAAAAAATACATCAATACATAGAGCATCACTCAAGGTGCCTCTAGAGAACCACCGCTTGCCCCTCCCTCAAGTGGTGGCGGCCTACCACCACCTGCCCCTCCCTTAGGCGGTGGTTTCCCACCCCCTACTGGTCCCTCCTGCCCTGACAGTAGTCGTCCGATCATCACAACACCAACTATTGCTTCCCATTGTACTACGGCCCGCCATGGCAGCGGAATTCCCACACACTTCTCCAGGATACCCTCGTCCTGGATGCGGGACCACATGCCCTCAGGCATGTCCTGTAACACTGCCTCTAGGCGACAACGTATGTCCTCAAAATCTACTCTGGTAGCCGTCGGAGGAGCATGTGATGGCCCAGCACCAAGGTCATCAAACTGGTGTCTCCTCACTACCCTCTCTAGATCAGCTGGTCATGCCGCAACATCCTCACACCGACGTCTCTCTCCCTACGACAATCTCTCAGTCTCCTGACGATCTGATGCTTTCTGTAACTCCACCTTGCACCCGTGAGGTGCCACATCTACACATACAAACAAGCAACATATAGTATCAACATCTATATCATATACATATGTCATGCTATCTCAAAACATAAAAAATATATATATCAACATCATCAACATACCTCGATGGTAAAACACCTTCCCTGGAGGTAGTAGCATGTCTGGATCCTCTCGAAAGTCAACCCCGGCATAGGGGTACCGTATTATCACTTGCGGCATCTACCACCATACCTGCACCACCTCAACAGTAAAGAAGTGTCCACCCTCACCACCACCATGGTGAAGAAAAACAGTCGACCACTGCCTTAGTCATGGCTCTCGCGCCCCAAGCACACCCAATAAAATCCTAGGGTGCAACATCAACACCCTCTCTAGAAACCAGGCCACCAGGATGGACCCGAAGGAAAACTCTCCAGTATCCATGGACCAACAGTGGTCCAGCTGCCCTACCATCCTAGCATACAGTGTAAGCCCCCAGGCAAAGTGCTCACTGACCAACACTCTCTCCATCACCATCAGCTAGCCACCATTGATCCGCTGCGTTGCCAGTGACCCATAAACTCTCACAATCATCATTGTTATACAACGATGCGCTAGGGCATACATCGCCCCAATGCTCACGACAGTGCCGAACATAAATTTCGGCCCCGAACAATATCTCCAGCCAACCATCGCTAGCGGCATATCCCTTGGTAGCATCGGCTCCGCCAGTAGGGGCGTTCCTTGAAATGGGAGTCTAGTCAAAAAATATACATCCTCCACCACTGTGAAGGCAATCTGCTCTCCCCACACTATGAAGCAATGTAGGTCTGGACTCCACATCCGGATAAGAAATTATAGGAGATACTCCTGCGCCCGTATCAATGGGCACTCAAAGAACTTCAGCAGCCCACAGGCTGCCAAAGTCGCACGTACACCTGGCTCCTCAATAGCCATGGCGTTTCACAGTTGGGACCAATCTTGCTCTCGCCAACCAATTGGCATTGTGTACAAAGATCACCTACAACCACATAAAATAGTCCTAAGTCAGCCACATGGACCATCAACAACATAAAAAAAGACAAGTTTTACACTCGTCAACCTTGCCTTCAAGGCGAGGTTGTTTAACCCTCAGGTGCGCACGTGTGAGAAACTGTTCACTACATAGGCGTGCTCTTAGGCGCACCTGTTCACTACACAGACGCACTCTCAGGCATGTGTTCACTACACAGGTGCACTCTCAGGCATGCCTATTCACTCTACAAGCGCGCACATGTGCGCTCTTGTTCAGTTGACAGGCGTTCACATAGTGTGCGCCCTCTACCCCCTTACCAGTGCTGCCATGCACACCTATCCAGTGGGCAGGCGCGCACGTTTGCTTGCCTACTTCCCAATCGCCTGCACACATGGGGCCCACACTCATCAAACCCTCTGTACGGCCCTCCGTATAGCCCCTACCCAAAAAATGAAACCCTAATTCTATGCAGGATGATCAGAGCACTAACCTGAAGCTCATTGGTCCTCGATTGGATGCCTTGTCCTCCCAGAATCTCCAAATATCCTTTGAATGCTTCTCGTCCAGTCACTATAGCAGCAAATACAAATGAGGTGGCAATGTGGGCCCTACAACTATATATAGGCCTTTTTGCCAAATTTCCACTCACCATTCCGGGAGTTCCAGGCGTCCATTTCTCAATCTGTCTTCAGCCACAGGATCAACATCCCGTCATCTACATCACGACAGCCTCTGGGCCTCTTTTTCATATTGAGCCCCCAAGATGCCATTTTTCATACCCTAATAAGGTACGCATGTGCATATTCAAAATTATCAAATACATGCTCATATATTCGATTCTCTTCAGATATTGTTCACGTCGGGTATTTGGTTTTCATGTGTGCAGGTACTTGGTCATCATACATCAACACAACCCCTTCAGGTATATAATCAGCACTGGCATGTAGTCATTCCCTCTAAATGTCACTTACATTTCTAGTCACACCCTCTGACATTTACCTCTAGGATCCCCATTTCTAGCTCTATAGTACCAACACCTCCATTTGTATCTTCGGTACTGTCACCTGGTAGCACTCTTACCCACATGAGTTGTCCCATTCCTAGCACCCTTTTGTGATTTTGACACTCATGCTGTTTTTCAAAACCCTTTAGGGATGGGAGTCCCGATAGTCTTACATCATGTCGCGAATCAGCCACATACTCCTTCTCCTCATTTTGCTTGCCTTCCCAATGGACTCCCAGAGTACCTCTTCATAGTTATATTTTTGGACTGCACCTCTGTAGTATCATGAAACCTCCATTTCATCCACAATCTGTTTTCCCATCTGTAAATTTCCCTTCATTTCACCTACCTCATACAGAAACCCACCCATGGGGCCCCCACCCTCCATCAGTTCTCCGAGCAACTTATGCCCTACGCAGGCCAACCGTATCACATTAGGGAACCTATTTTAGTATTTGTACACTTATCCCAAATTATTCTTTATTTATTGTACAAACGCCTTTGTTTTCAATAGTTACATTACCTTTTTGTCATCACCTTTGGTGACCTTCTTCCTTTTTTGGCCAAACGCAACCCATGTCACCCTTGGTTGGGGCACTACTTATCATCCACCCTTGATGACATCATCCATATCTTCATAGTACCCCACAAGCCACTTACCTCTGCCCTCTGAATTTGTTCACCTTGTCCTGCCTCTGGCACAACTTATCCCCTATCTTGTTGTCCCCCTGACACTTGACCTCGTTGAATGGTTGCGGCCACTTTTATCTCAAATATACTCCAACCAAGGGAAGTCTTGAGTCCTCCTACATCTTGACTTTGTCCATGTACCTCCTCCACTTCTTAACCTCATCTAGTAGATTTCATGAAGCCATTTGCTTCTTAGAGTCGTGTCCCCCTTTTTTGTCGACATCAACACGGTTTTCCAGAAGGGCGACAGTATCTTGATTCTCATTACCCATCCAATGAGATATCTCAGATGACACAGGGAGAAACACAATTTCTCCCTGCTGTCTTTGACCCCCATAAAATTCAACATCAACACTTTCTCATGTTATGGTGAGTCTTACTTTGTGACTATTGCAATTAGTTCTTTTAGTTGTTGAAGACCTCTAAACTTGGCTGGGCTATCACTGCCCATAGCATTCGTGATGCTTCTTATAGTTGTCACTGCCTACTATTCAGAGTATGTTCATCCGCCAAATTGTTTTCTACCTTTATCATGACTACCCCCGAGGGTGCTTCAGTTGTCTACACCAACACTTCATTCATCTTTTTTGAGTTACATGACACGAGCATGGGGCATGCTCGCCTTGTTTGTACATAGTTTCCTTTTTACACACCTCATGGAAGGTTGGGTTCTACCAGTTCCTTTTTCCCTCCAACGGATCGCTCTAGACAATCCCACTATTTCTCTCTCTTACAACAACACTCTCAGTATAACATTGATGAATTTCAACTATACATATGCTCCTAACCTCATCCATTAGGGGGCATCTGTTATCACTGAAATTTCATTCGCAAATGGTTACAAGAATTCAACATCATCAAATAGTTATGAAGTCATCCATGGACCTGAATTAACACAAAATCATTCATAAAGGGTCAAAAACTATACAAAATACTGAAAAATTGAAGGGCACTATGAAGACACTGGGCACACGTGCACATGCACGAAAAATAAATGCCAAATTCGCGCACATGCGCATGATGCACGATTGTTATCGCAAAAATCCGTGCACCTGAGAAACAACACATTTATGAGAGTGGTCGGCCTCCCACCCACTTCTGGTTCAGCTCCCAAGCTAATTTGACACTCAAATGTGGACTGGATTCGACTAGATGGCTGGTCAAAGACCTAGAAATGCCTTAATTAGCCTCTTTACACACTACAAACTAGTTGAACATTAGCTCAAAGGAATGCTATAAAAAGGCCATGGATACACTTCATTTTTCAATGAATTCAAAGCAAAGTTATGCTGCCATTATTCTCTTGAGGACTCTTCTATCCTTGCCAAGAGTATACTTGCATCATTGCATTGGGCAATCCATCTCACCCCTTGAGTGGATTAGCAAAAAATTCTTTCACCATTTCCATTTTCATTTTCAAAGTTGTAAGAAGAGATTACTTGTGGGGGTCCAAGAGCCCTCCCTTGGAGGAAGGAAGGACTCATAGTCCTCTTGCTTCTAGGTGTTTTCTTTCACTAATATCATCCTTCTCATTGGTGACATGGGTCTCATTGTTCTTTTTGTCTCTATGTCCCTATGCTTATAAATTTAGTTGTTGTTTTATTTCTTAGTTTAATTCTTAGCTGTTGTTTTATATTTCTTTTTATAACCCTTTTCCTTGCAATTGTCCTACTCAGTAGACCCAACTGAGATTGCAAGCACCTTTATTTTTCTCACTAAGGTGATGAAAGAGGCACAACACCACTTTCGCAAGAATGACCCAAAGGGTCTATTCCTGAAGCACGCATCAGAAGTATAGTCCTTCTGGCCTTACATCCATGGTAGGTTTGAAGATGAAATCTTCACCAAAAATGCTCAAGACTGGGATCAGGTGATGGAGAGGATGGTTGAACCTAAGAAAACCAGGTTCAAGGCCATGAGTTGGTATGAGAAAGTGAAATCCTTGAACCAATCGACTCAAGAGGTCCTTAGTGCCAGAGAAGAAAGGACAACATTCAAAACAACTAAAGCAGCATAAGCCCCCTTTATAGCCCCAATGTAGGGCAGAGATATCCACTTGGCAAAGGACGCGAGGGAAAGGGGACTTCTCATGTTATAATTGGAACAACGAGTGATTGATTAGATACAAGATGACACAGACCTATCAGAAATGACAGGGTCCCCTGTCAGTAACCTAGACAGAAGCCAGGTGGGTACAAGCAACCCTAGATTTATAGATGTTGATGAACTTGCCGGGTTGGATGACCTTGAATTCAAAACACTGTCAGGTGGATCACCATCATGTGTGGAAATTCAGCCAGATGAAGTCTAGGTACCAATAGAAACAAGCATGCCAAACCCCTTGAGCGAGTTTATAAAGATATATGACGACGTTGAAATCCCCAAAGTATCTCTCGGGACCCCGGTGCATATCGAGGAAGAAAAGGGGCCTAAGAAGACATCTTCTTCTATTCTCAATGTCCAAAGTTAGGAGGTCCCACAGAAAGAAACATAAGCTGAGAGTGGCCTCGAAACAAATATGCCTGATGCGCCAGAAACCCGAATAGACAGTTTGAAGGACAAGTCAGGACTAGACGAGATAGAGGAAGGAGCCCCGCGAAAGGAAATCGATGTTTCAAAAACTGATGAACAAGTAAGTATTGAATCTATCCCTGACGCCTTTATTTTATTCAATACTCAGATCCCCGATGTGAAACAAACAGAAGTCGGGCCTTCGGCGCACAGTGAGGAAGTTTGAGATCCTGATCTTGAACAAGTGTATACCGTCGGGAGTTTCAAAAATACACTCACATGGGGGATCAACAGATTCCCAAACCTATGGACAAGGTAGCCGATATACATGTGATCACCTATGATTGGAAGAAGAAGTCTATCATCTAGAGGACCACTAAGAAGAGGAGGATCACTTTGGATCGTTCCATCCTCATCACTCCAAAGGAAGAATTGATAAACACGGAGCATGCTAGAACATTCGAACTCATTGGCGTAGGGAAGTGATCTTAGATGCTACCTTAGACAGAGCCAAAAGATATGAGAAAGAGTTGGCCCCCTCCCTGAAAGAACTGGAATGTTTGCGCCATCTGGCTAAGTACTATCAAGACACAACACAAGCCACGGTGTAGCTAAGGAGTGAGTTCAAAGAGGCTTGTAGCAAGTTCACATCCGAGTGACACCTTTTCACTACGAAGATAGCCGAGCTCCAAGAAGATACTCTCATGGCACTCATGACGTGCAAGGATATGGAGTGGTGGTATGAAAAGGTGCAACAAGATGTAGAGTGAATCGACTACATTGGTCCAGTCCATTAGGACAAACATAAATAAGAACACAACATCTGGGTGTTGAATGAAAGCAGTATTGATCACATAAAAATATCAGCTGAGTATTAGGATAAATTGAATTGGAAACCACATCGATAAATTCAAGAGAAATGGGCCAAATGCGAGAAACACTGGGGAAATATCAACAAGGATATGAAATATATCAGACTCCCCAAGTTTGGCACACCCAACGACTTCATTGACATGTGCGACATAGTCGAATCGCACTGCAAGCAATATTTTTTATGGGTTGAAGAGCTAGTGAAGGTGACCGACACAATGCCAGGACAGGTGCAACAATTTATGGAACACCAGATAAGAGATCGGGCTGTGCTGCAATAGTTAAGCGTCAATCTGGTGAAATATCAGACACATGTAGTAAATATCAGAGAGATTTGTGCGGCTCCAATGGAACATCACATATTTCCATACGCCCACACCTGCAAGGAGATGTTCATTAGTTGGTCGGAGTATGAGAAAAGTCACCCTTTCAAAGTGATATCTTGAGATGATTGTTGGAAAACTATTAGGAGAGAATTCCACATGGAGAATTTTGTTTTGTTTAACTACACTTCAGCTTTTATTTTTAGTTAATTTTATGTTATAAATAAGAGAATCGAATAATTAGTCAAGGGTCGATGGTTGTTGCAAGAAACTCTCTTTTCTGGTTTGTTAAGAATTATTTTGGAGCTACCCTTAATTGAGAAGTCCTTCTGAACCAAAGACAAATTTATATTTTCATCAAATGCATGTGTGTTTGGACGTGGAAAAGAACTATTTCCTATCTCGTTTCATGAATGGATGTTGTAATGAGTAAGAGATATTAAATCTATTGTTAAGTTATCTGATGCAATGTTTTACAGTTATTTTCTTTAATGATGAAGATGAATCATTATGTTATTATGTGATGGAGGATTAGAGTAGGTGAATTATTTTTCTTTCCATTATCTTATCACATACGCATTGTATTTCTAAACATTAGTATCTGAGACAGTAATTGGATGCTCACATGGTTAACGTATTACTACTAGGCCTATGGTATAGAATTTTCGTGTGCATGCTTTGTTGGTTGTGGAGCCTGATTATCTTCCTGATGCAGAGGTCCTTTGCTTTCAGCTGTGTCTATACCCCATGAAGTATTTACACCCCAGAAGTATGTACACTCTTCCACGTCGGGGAGTGCAGAGGGGGGGTACCCCCTCTGCGGGGTCCGGGGACGAAGCCCCCGAAGAAAAAATTGCCTTATAAAAGTATATTGTAATTTCATTGTAAATCTGGACCGTTCATTATAAGGTCGCAAATCTAACGGTAGAGATTATGTTAGGGTTTTTTGCCCTAGAAGGCAACTCTCTTTTATGAAGGAAATGTATTGTGGCTATGATTGATGGTGAATATTGTATTCTGACAGAGGAGACTGTGAGAGAAAGAAGAGGAAGTTACAGCGGGTTTTGTTGTAGGTTGTATCCCTTAATTTTGCTGGATAATAATAAAGGAAGGACCTGGCAATTTCTCTGGTGGACGTAGCCCACACTGGGTGAACCACATAAATCTGTGTCTCTCTTGTATTGTGTGTCTTCTGTGTTTTTGTTTCTGCATTTGTTTTATTTTATTGCTTCGCGGTCCTGTTTTTATAACAACTAGTATCAGAGCGTAAGGTAACTCACAGGAAAAGAGGGTTCCTAGTTCGAGTGGGAGCAATGTCGGAAGATGGAAAGTTTAGGGTTGAGAAATTTAACGGCCAAAACTACCAGTTATGAAAGATGTAGATGGAAGAATATTTATATCAGAAGGATCTATTCCTACCATTGAGTGGAGTAGAAAAGAAGCTGGCGGCCATGAAGGACGAAGAATGGGAGATTCTTGACAAAAAGGCTCTAGGAATGATATGGCTGAGCCTGGAAGCGTCGGTGGTTTTCAATATTTCAAAAGAAAAGACAACGAAGGATTTGATGGATGCGCTGGCCAAATTGTATGAAAAACCCTCAGCATCAAATAAGGTATTTCTAATGAAGATATTATTTAATATGAAGATGTCAGAAGGTGGGTCTGTTGTAGATCATTTAAATGAATTTAATACGGTTACTAATCAACTAAGTTCTGTAA
>JZKD02S0809597.1:146731-170592 GCA_000966675.3 Picea glauca | reverse complement strand
TACAGCAGCAGTGGAGTTGTTGAGATCAGTCTCCAAGTGGGAGATTGTTGGTTGTGGAGCCTGATTATCTTCCTGATGCAGAGGTCCTTTTCTTTCAGCCGTGTCTATACCCCATTAAGTATTTACACCCCAGAAGTATGTACACTCTTCCATGCGGGGGAGTGTAGAGGGGGGGTACCCCCTCTGCGGGGTTTGGGGGCAAGCGGGCCCCCAGCGAGGGTTCGGGGGCAGCGTCCACCGATGGGGGTTCGGGGGTGAAGCCCCCAAAGAAAAAAATGACTTATAAAAGTATATTGTAATTTCATTGTAAATCTGGACCGTTCATTATAAGGTCGCAGATCTAACGATAGAGATTATGTTAGGGTTTTTTTCCCTAGAAGGCAACTCTCTTTTATGAGGGAAATGTATTGCGGCTATGATTGATGGTGAATATTGTATTCTGAGAGAGGAGACTGTGAGAGAAAGAAGAGGAAGCTACAACGGGTTTTGCTGTAGGTTGTATCCCTTCATTTTGCTGGATAATAATAAAGGAAGGACCTGGCAATTTCTCTGGTGGACTGGTACGAAGTCGCAACCCTCACGATCCAAACCGCTCTCACTAGGACCTTCTCTAAACTCAAGCCCGAAGAGTCAAAGACTCTTCCAACTCCTCTCGGGAGTTCTCACTACCCACAGCTATCTCCTCGGTGATCTCCCCTTCGCGTATCGGGAAATCGGAACTCACAAGTTCGCGAGTTCGACGCTCACGAGATCGGGTCTTTCAATTCCCCGGAACCCGATTGTCAAAGGGTCAACGCTTCTGTTCCGTCGGGGATTTCCCTATCGGGAAATCAACGAATGTGGTGTCGCAGTTCACACGCCCTTCAATTCTCTGAACCCCGAACTCCGATCTGACACCACCTGTATTCCCTAAACCTTGTGTTCCCACTCAACCATGTCACCTCCTTCTCTTGTGCGATCGGGTATCGCGGGTTCGCGATTTCACTGGTGGTAATTCCGTTGCAATGAAAAACGTCGAATGCCGAATCCCGACCTCTCAAGATATGATGCCACATGTCCCCGTGGTGATTGACAGCTCTGATTAATTCGGGAAATCGCCAATCACGAATTTAACGAGTCTGCGCCTCACCTCGTCAAACGCCGAATACCAAACCCCGATATTCCGATATGCGATGGCTCTTGATTCCCTTCCTGCGCTTCAGGACTAACTCCTGCACAACTTCTCCACGATCTAATGGTCAGTGGTATTTCACGATTCTCCTCTGTGAATGACTTCATGAAAGAGCGGCGCAACAACTTTCAAAACATTTCAAAAATATATGTGCTGGCGCTGTCCAGCTGTTCTCTGCTCCATGATGGCTCGCTTGATGAGTGAGCGATGCTCCTGCATCATACTCCTTGGCATGAAAATTTTCATGGGCTCCTATCCATAAGCTCCTACACAGTTTGTCCATTCTTTTGGATAACTACTTCTATCTCCCAGCTGGCATCCTCCTCTGGGTGATTCTTCCATTTCTCCAGGTACTCAAAATAATGCTTTCTCCTGGTCTTCTTTCCCACGCGCTTGTCCAGTATGCACTCCATCTGCGGCTTCGATGCAACTGGAAATTGTTTTTGCCACTAGATCATTGGTTCCTCAGCTCCAGTGTCTGCTTCTCCAGCCCGGTATGGGTATAAATCTGAAATATTGAATATCGGAGATATCCCAATGCCATCCGGCAACTCAATCTCATAGGCATTTTCCCCGAATTTCTTTAGGACTCTGCACGGCCCAATCTTCTTCATTTTGAGCTTGTTATATGTTCCCCTTGGGAACCTTTCCTTTCTTAAGTGTGCCAGAACCATTTCTCCAACTTCAAACTGAAGTTTTCTCTTCCGCTGATCAGCTTTGCGCTTATACTCTTGATTTGATGTCTGTAGTCGTTTCTTCACCTTTGTGTGAAGTTCCTCCATCGCTTCAGCGAATTCTTCAGTGCTCACGCTACTAGTTTCAGCCTGTCCTGACTCCCTGAGCTCAGAAACTCCCCTCGGCTGTGTCCCATACAAAATATGGAATGGGATTATTCCTGTACTCCGATTCACCGAATCGTTGTACTCGAATTCTTCCCGTGGCAATATCTAGTCCCAACTGCTATGGTGCTCTATCACCAAGCCTCTCAATAGGTCTCCCAGACTTCTGTTGACCACCTCGGTCTGTCCATCTATCTGTGGATGGTAAGATGAACTAAATGCCAAATTAGTTCCGAGCTTTTTCCATAGCATCCTCCAAAAATGACGTATGAACTTGGTATCCCGATCCGAGACTATGCTCCTCGGCAATCCATGCAATCTGATGATTTCTTTGAAAAACAAGTTCGCAATGTGGGTTGCATCGCTGGTCTTTTGACACGGAATAAAATGTGCCATCTTTGAGAACCTGTCCACCACCACAAAGATGGAATCAACTCCTCTCTGCGTTCTCGGCAGTCCTAGAACAAAATCCATACTAATGGCCTCCCATGGCCTCTCAGGTATGGGCAATGGCTGATAGAACCCATCATTCTGCTTTCGGCCCTTCGAATGTTGACATATTCTGCATCTGTCAACAAATATTTTAACATCAGTGCGCATCCCAGGCCAAAAATACGATTCGCTCAGCTTGGCGAACGTCTTATCATGTCCAAAGTGACCTGCTAATCCACCGCTATGCTTTTCCCTCACCAAATTCTCCCTCATGGAGAAATCTGGAATGCACAGTTGATTGCCTTTGAATAGAAACCCATCCTAGATCAGGTAGTCTATCCAAGGACTCCAATCTCTGAGAACTGGATTCTCAGCTGCCTCGTATGCTTCTCCGAAGTCCGCATCTCCTGCATACATGTCTTTCAGGTTTTCAAAACCCAGCGTCTTGACTCTGAACTCCTGCAGCAATAAACATTTCCTACTCAAAGCATCAGCCACTTTGTTAGCAGTTCCTGAAATGTGCTTAATAACAAACGTGAAATTTTGCATGTACTCTACCCATTTGCATGCTTTTGATTCAACTTTTCCTATTGACTCACAAACTGCAGTGCATGATTATCACTGTACAAAATGAATTCCTTGGGAATTAAGTAATGCCTCCACTTCTTTAATGCCTGTATGATGGCATAAAACTCTTTATCATATGTGGAGTATTTCAGCTTTGCATCATCCAGCTTCTCGCTGAAATATGCCACAGGTCTGTCATCTTGACTCAGGACCCCTCCAACAGCATATCCGCTGGCATCACATTTCACCTGAAATGTCTTCTGAAAGTCAGGCAACACCAGAATTGGTTGCTCTGTTATCTTTCGCTTCAACAGATTGAAGCTCCTTTCAGCCTCGGCTGTCCAATGAAAATTTTTATGCCGCTTCTTCACTGTGTCCATCATCGCGGTGCTAATTCCACTGAAATTTCGAATGAATTTTCTGTAGAAACTAGCCAATACATGGAAACTTCTCACCTCAAAAACATTTCTTGGTGATGGCCAATTCCTGATCACTTCTACCTTCTCAGGATCCATCTTCAATTCATTTGCCGAAATCACAAAACCTAAATAAACGAGTTCTGTCTGCAAAAACGAGCACTTCTTCAAATTGATCAGCAGCTTCTCCTGCTGTAGCTTCCTCATCACAATGGGAAAATGTTTCAAGTGTTCAGCCTTGGTCTTACTAAAAATCATTATGTCATCCAGATACACGACCACAAATTTGCCAATGAATTCCCTCAGGACTTCATTCATCAGCCTCATGAATGTGCTCGGTGCGTTTTTCAAACCAAACGGCATGACCAACCATTTGTACAAACCCTCGTTTGTCTTGAATGTTGTCTTCCATTCATCTCCCTCTCTCATGTGAATCTGATGATATCCGCTCTTCAGATCAATTTTTGAAAAATAATTTGCCCCACTTAGGCAATCCATCAGGTCATCCATTCTCGGCAGTGGAAATCTGTACCTGATGGTGATTTTGTTTATCGCCCTAGAGCCTGTACACATTCTCCAGCCTCCATCCTTCTTCGAACTTAGTACTGTTGGAACAGCACACGGACTCAGACTCTCCCTCACCAGTCCTTTATCCAGCAAATCCTGCACTTGCCTTTTGACCTCCTCATTCTCTTGAGGTGTCAACCTATACGCTACCTTATTTGGCAAACTTGCTCCGGGTATGAGGTCAATGTGATGACTCACACTCCTCATCGGTGGCAACGAACGAGGTAGTTCATCCACGATGATATCAGCGAACTCTCCCAGCAGTTCCTGAATCTCTTCTGGCAAGTCATCTACTCTTGTGCTAGTCAGGATAATTCTCAGTTTCCTGACCACAAAGAATTGTGGATCTTCATTTTTCTCCATCTCTATGAGAAGTTCGTTCCCACTCATGAGAAGTATTGTGTTGCTTACTTTCGGTTTCACTTCTTTATCCCTTATCGGAAGCAGTGTGTGTGTCCTCCCATCCTTCTCCAAGGTGTATGTGTTCATCCTCCCATCATGAACCACATTTCGGTCATACTGCCATGGTCTCCCCAATAATACATGACAGACATCCATGGGAATGACATCACATAGCATCTTATCCTTATATTCACCCATTTTAAATTCAACCAAGCATTGTTTCGTGACACATACCTAGTGTCCTTTCTGAAGCCATGACACTTTGTATGGACTCGGGTGTTTGCTCGTCTCCAGCTCTAGCTTTTCCACCATCTCGGTCGAAACGAGATTATCAGTGCTTCCGCTGTCCACTATGACCTTGCATTTCCAACCCTTTGTCTTGCACGTGGTCCTGAACAGTCTGCATCTTTGAGCTGTATCCTCCACCTCTTTCTCAGGTGTCAAAAGGATTTTATGCACCATCAGTGAACTCCCACTTCCGGTGTCTTCATCCTCAGCATCACGCCTCTGTGCCTCTGTGATCTGGGCTTCTCCTCTGTCCATCTTCCTGTCTGGACAATCAACAGCTTTATGTCCATCTTTCCCATATGTAAAACATGTGACGATTCCTCCTCGGCCTCTTCCTCTACCTCTGGTATGAGGAAAAGTGTTCACGTCGGCATATTCACCACCCTGCTTTGTATGTTGCCTCCTCATCTCATCATATTGCTGTCTTCTTTGTTCATTTTGTGGTTGCCTCTGCTGTGAGGTTCCACCTCTTTCAACCTTACCCTGAGGTTTCTTCCACTCCTCCTTGGGCTTCTGTGTTCTTTCTTGGGCAACTGCCTTGCCTCTGGGATGACTCCTGCCTTGCCCTCGTTGTCCTTGCTTGCAGCTCAGCTTCTCCTCGGCTTTTAGAGCTAATTGATAAGCATCTTCCACCATCCTGATGGTCAGCATGCTTAGTTCATCCTGAATGTCATACCTCAACCCATTTAGGTATCTTGCCACCTTCTCATCATCACTCTCCTGATGACTAGCCCTGATATTGAGTCTGTAGAAATCCTTGGTGTACTTCTTCACCGTCATCAACTTCTGTCTCAGGTTCTGCATCCGCCTGAACAGTGTGATCTGATAATCTCTGGGGATGAATTTTGCTTTCATCTTCGCGATCATCCTGTCCTAGCTCTTGATCTTTTGTTTTCCTTTGCTGCGCCTATCAGCCTGCAACTCATCCCACCATAAGGATGCATGTCCCTTCAACTTGGTAACAACATGCCTTATCTTCTTGTCCTCTTTGATATCCTCGTAATTGAAGTAGGTATTGAGCGCTCAGATCCAATCCAATAACTCTTCTGCATTGAGACTCCCCTCATAGATGGGAATGTCCATTTTTGTCTTTGAGCTCATCTTGGCGATAGCTCTGATCAACCTCTCTGTTGAAGCATCCTCTGCTGAGACCTCTTCTGCATATCCAACTTCTTCTTCAACCTCGGAATCACTGAACTCTCCTGCACCAGCTCCGCATCTCTACGCAGTCTTCATCTCCTCAAGCCTTGCTTGGAGATCTCGCATCTGGTGCTCTATTTCCGGATTCTCTGCCGGACTACCTCTTCTTCGAGCATCCCTGTCTTCTCGATCAAGCGATTTCCTTTCTCTTCTCGGCAGCATTTTGTCTTCTCTTCTTCTCTGCTAAAAAAACAGAGATTTTCCCGCTCTGATACCACTTGGTGCGAAGTCGCGACCCTCATGGTCCAACCCGCTCTCACCAGAACCTTCTCTAAACTCAGGACCGAAGAGTCAAAGACTCTTCCAACTCCTCTCGGGAGTTCTCACTACCCACAGCTATCTCCTCGACGATCTCCCCTTCGCGTATTGGGAAATCGAAACTCGCAAGTTCGCGAGTTCGACGCTCACGAGATCAGGTCTTTCAATTCCCCAGAACTTGATGGTCAAAGGGTCAACGCTTTTGTTCTGTCGGGGATTTCCCTATCGGGAAATCGGTGAATGTGGTGTCACAGTTCACACGCCCTTCAATTCTCCGAACCCCGAACTCCGATCTGACACCACTTGTATTCCCTAAACCTTGTGGTCCCACTCAGCCACGTCACCTCCTTCTCTCATGCGATTGGGAATCGCGGGTTCACGATTTCACTGGTGGTAATTCCGTTGCAATGAAAAACGCTGAGCGTCGAATCCCGACCTCCCAGGATCTGATGCCATGTGTCCCCGTGGTGATTGACGGCTACGATTAATTCGGGAAATCGCCAATCGTGAATTTAACGAGTCCGCGCCTCACCTCGTCAAACGCCGAATACCGAACCCCGATATGCCGATATGCGATGGCTCTTGATTCCCTTCCTACGCTTCAGGACTAACTCCTGCGCAACTTCTCCATGATCTAATGGTCAGTGGGATTTCGCGATTCTCCTCTGCGAACCCTGGCCGCTGATTCTCCCCCTTGAAGATCTCTTCGCCCAAAGCTCTTCCTATTCGAGCCTCTTCTGGGTCTGTTCCCACAATATTCGTAAGGAACTATCCCTCCTGAGCTTTGTCAACTCTGTCTCCTTCAGAGACTCTTGCACACGCTTCCTATGCTCGACATCCAAAAACTCTCAAAGTGTTGAAGTCACCCGGACTCTGTGCACTCGCAGCCACAGTAATCCCTGCTTCCCTTTTCTCAGACTAGCTACTGAGACTCTAGCCTTGGCCTGCACTTCACCTGCATGGCTCTGATAACCCAATTCAACTTCTGGGCAGATGAGAATAAGAGTTCAACTGTCTGACCTCATCAACGCACTCTATGTGGATGAATTCCACTGCTCTCTATGCAGGAATCTCCAGGCTCAGACAGAGAAACAATTGAAACTCATTCTCCTCTCTTTCAGACTTCAGGCTTAAACCTCTGAAATTACATGCACAGCATATTCAAAAGCAAATGCATACAAAGGAAGAAAACATTCATGAGCACATAAACATCATACAGAGAAACAACACAAACCATGGAGTTGAATCAAAGACTCTCTTCTATTAATTCAATTTGTACATGGGTGTTCTTCACAAGTTCTCTGCTCTGCTCTGCTTGCTCTCAATATCTGAATGATTTTGAATAATACAATAATACAAAGGAGGGTGCCTATATTCCGTTTTCCCTCTCAAAAACTGAAACTATCAAATCTACAATTAATTCCTATCTAACAACATTAAAATTAATAAATTCCTTCCTATCTATAATACAATACAAGTGAGCTTCTTTATGAATGACTTCATGAAAGAGCGGCGCAACAACTTTCAAAACATTTCAAAAATATATGTTCTGGCGCTGTCCAGCTGTTCTCCGCTCCGTGCTGGCTCGCTTGATGAGTGAGTGATGCTCCTGCATCATGGACGTAGCCCACACTGGGTGAACCACTTAAATCTATGTCTCTCTTGTATTGTGTGTCTTCTGTGTTTTTGTTTCTGCATTTGTTTTATTTTACTGCTCCGCGGTCCTATTTTTCTAACATGCTTGAGTAGCAGGTTATCCCAAGCTCAGTCTCTTGTCCATTTTTTTTTATAATCTTTTCCCGTTTTGTTTCCAAGTTGGTTTATACGGGCTTACAATCTTATATCATTCAAACCAAAAAGAAAATACAAAAAGAGAAAGTCCAAACCAAAGGAGACACCTTCACAAGAAAACGTAAAGCCCATCAATTAATTGGTCGGATCGCAAGATCTAGAGAACCATTCCACCATTAAATGTTGTAGAGTATAATTGGGCCTCAGTGGTGGGTTTGGTTCCTACTGTTGAATTAAAGGGATTTAGGGCCCATCAACATAATTGGCACTATAAGGAGGGCCTAAAGAATGAATGGTTGAATACATATTTCATGTAATATTTCAGACATCCTGTAGATTCAAAACAACCCACATGCATGGCTAGTCATTCCCAAGAAAACCCACACACACTGAGTACTCCTCAAAAGAGTGACTCACTTAGCCCGAGGAAGAACAATTGTTCCTTGATATACCTTACGCTCTTCCTCACGAGGAGTTAAATCAATTTAGAATAATCACAAGAGCATACACCTGACAGATCGGTGTGTTTTCTTTAGCTTTGATACTTCCTCGAAGACAAAAAATAAGTAGACCAGTGGTCAACACTCCTGACGAGGTTTTTGTGCACACAGTAGAAGACCTAATATATTTCTCAACCATCGAAATCAAACATCCTCTTAATTTGATCCCTGAAACAGCAACTGACAATGTCTCTGAACCAAAAGATTTTTCGAAAGAGGACGAGTTTAACTCAGAATCTGAATATATGGAAGACAACAATGACCATAATGAAGAAAGGGGAAACCCACCATAGAATAATCAACCCTAGTTGTCTAGAGACGCTTTGGCTCTCTCGGGACTAGTCTATAACCTTCCCCGACATCCAGAGAAGTTACATCCTAAGTTCAACCCCAAAACCTCTGGATTACTTGAAGATCATATCAATAAATTCGTACTAGCGATTAGACTTATGAATGTCCAACATGAAGACATAGTATGCAGGCTTTTCCCCTACACTTTCGAGAAATTTGCATCCACATGGTATTTCAACTTACCTTTAGGATCCATAACTAGTTGGAAAAAGTTTCAAAAGGATTTTTTAGATAAATTTGCCGAAGAAACCACTACATGAGCTTTGATGTCTAAATTTTTCACAACCACCCTGAGTTCAAAAGAGAAGGTTAAATATTTCAATCAAAGATTCACAACTATTTTGAAAAAATTCCAACCTGAAGCTAAACCAAGTCAGGAGTTGCAAATCGAAGTATATGCTAATGCTCTCCCATCTTCTATTTCCATGTTTGTGAAGATGCCTGCCAAATGAACCTTAGATGATAATTTTGAAGAAGACAAAATGATAAAATTCCATATGAAAGGGTGTAAATAAGGCTAAGTCTTTTTAGTTAAGAAATAAGTTCAACCTCCTCCCAGGAGAGGACGCCATTTGACTAGACCACTGGGGAAACAAGCAGAATAGACTCCTAACAAGGGTAATGGATACATAGAAGATATAAAACACATGGTTAAGAAATTATCAAACGATATCATAGACATGAAAAAATTGTAGGGGAGGGAAACCAAAGCCAAAGGCCCTATAAGACTTTCTTTAAAAGAAACCTGTCATTCAAACCAATTGAACCTCCCCTACCTAACTTAAATATTGATATGGGAAATGTAACATCTGATTATTTCTGTACTTATCACCAAGAAAATCACTCTGAAAGGGACTTCCCTCAGTGGGTGCATGCCATGAATTTAATGGCCAATCGGTTCCTAGACGAAGTTTCCCCAACTGGAAAACCAAGCAGTTTAATTATGAATGTTTCTAATCAGGAAGAGATTGACCTGCCAGAAGATGAAACCATGTTGATATGGGATCCTGACCTAATCATTCCCTCTGACGACTTGTTTGAGTCTCAAGGACCACCGACAGAGGTCTCGGTTGTGAAAACACGAAGTAAAGGTCCACTTGTCTCAAAAGATATTGCTACGACCCAAAATTCAAGGGGTAAGACAACTCCCGATCACCTGAAAGAACCTTTTTCTCCCTGTAAGAACCCTGTAATCATCCATACACAAGAATCTCCCAAACTGGATTACAACGTAGTTGAATATTTGAAGAAGTTAAAGGCTAACATATCAATTATGGACATATGTAGCATCCCTTAGCAAAAGGACTTCCTGCTACAATCTTTGAAAGTAGTTGAAAAAACTACTACAAGAAATGATTAGGAAATAAATCTAATACCCACAAATCTGGTGAATAAACCAACTGTAAATATCTACTCAAAGATAAGAAGGGAAAACCTTTTGTCCCACTGTTCCTTTTGACATTTGAAATTTTCAACAGGAACCTCCACAATTATTTGGTAGATTGAGGAGAATATTCCAACATTATTCCTTTGTCTATTTGCTAAAAATTAAATGTCCTTCCTCTCAAGAGAGATAAACATGTAATAAAACTAGACAGAACCCAAGTGAAGGTCATGGGAGAACTATGACCTAATGGTGTAAACCATTCGTCAAATGAAGCTTTTATGAGGAAGTTACAAGACAAATAGTGGAGGGTAAATTTTAAGACCCAACTAACTTAGAAGGGACATAAATTTCTTCTCCAGAATCAGATTGAGGCATAGGAGTAGTCTATGGAAATATATTGAACCATAGACGATATTCCTAGAGCTGAATTAAATTTTCAGGCATGTTAAAAATGTTTAAGATGGAAAACAAGGTACATGTAGCATTCCATACCAAAAACACAAATTGGCCTAGAACTTCAGCAGGTTGTAAGTAGCATCTCAGAACCTAGAAAAAGGTTAAACTTTGACATACTGTCCAAAACATGTATATGAATAATCCCAATTGAGATCCTACAAAAAATCCAATTGAGTAGGCACAAAAATGCATAATTACATCACAGAGTTGCACCAAGTTGAAGAGTGAACAGAAACATTAATGGACAATTTTCATACTCAAGACTCATAATTGAGCAGGGAATAAGGCATTGGAATGGTATTGGACAGTATAATATAATTATTCACCCACACAATTGATCTGGGAAATCAATTTTTTAGTAAATCAAAAGAAACAATTATGATATATTATTGAACCAGAATGGTTCATATTTTTCATGAAATTGATGAGTCAGTTAACCTAACAAAGTTTTGTTGGATGCACATTTTGCAGAGTTAAAAACAACAGATCAAGATCAACACAGAGTGCAGAGGAATGGAGGATGCATAGGGGACTTACATACAGGAAGATAAGATCATAGGGATGGATGTCCATTTGGGCATTGAAGGAACAAACTCCAATGGACATGGAGAAGGAAGGGATGAAAACATGAATATGGTAGAGACCATTAAAAATTTATAGAATGATGTCCAAAGCCATAAATAATATAATGAAAGGCTTATGAGAGCCAAGGAGTAGTAGGATGACTTCAACATGAAGTTAATGCAAAGATTGAACCGAATAGAAAAGAAATTGAATAAGGAGAGTGGCTCAAGAAAATCAAGAATTCATAGGTCTCCTGCTGAGAAAAGAAGAACAAGAAGTGTTAACAGACATCACTATTACTCCTCGAGGAATTCCAATAAGAGAGAACACATCAAATCAAGTCCATCCCCTATCAGAAAGCATAAGAGGTCTGGGGTGGATGAGGTATGAGTAGAAATGAACAAAATCAAACCTCTTACATTTGATGGTGAGAACAAGAAGGGTGGAGATGCAGAGACATGGTTGTTGGGCATGAGAAAGTATTTTTAATTGCATAATTATTCATGTCATGCAGAAGGAAGAATTTCCATCTATAAACTCAAGGGAAATACATCCATGTGGTGGGATCAACTTGTGCAGGTGCAGCACATTAAAGAGAAAAGTGTTACTTGGAGGCAATTCAAGAAGTATTTTGAAAATAAATACTTGACTAAGAGATACTTTGAAAATAAAATGAAAGATTTCTTTGAACTCAAACTTGGGAGTATGACCATATATGAATATGAAGGAAGGATTTTAAAACTTTTGAAGTATGTTTCTTTCATCAAGGATGAGACAGTTAAGATTCAAAGGTATTTGAGTGGATTGCCATCATTCATTAGTGAAAAAATACAGTATGATGATCCCAATAAATTGGAGGAGACCATAAGGAGAGCTAAATTCCTATATGATCAGCAAAAAGCAAGACCAACTTTCCAAAAATCTTGGGAAGAAAAAATGAAACTCAATATGGATCAGAAGAAGAAGGGGACTAAGCCACCATTCTTCATAAATAATCCTCAGGGACAACCAACTTCTAGGGAACCCAGAATGATTGAGAGAGGGGGTCAAAGGCCAAGGCAACCACCTATTCAATGTTGGGGTTGTAAAGGAGATAATATGTTTAGAGATTTACCTCACAGAGGTGAAAACATGAGGATTGTTCACAATGTACAATAAGATGAAATAGTGGAATACATGGGAAGAAATGTACCAAGGATCTATGCATCCCTGGACAACAAACAAGAAGAGTATCAACCACATATGATTGAAGTGGAAGGTATGATCAACAACCAAGCCATTGCTATTTTAATTGATTCAGGAGATATTCATGGTTATATAGATCCTAAGATGGTGTAAATTTTTCATTTTACAAGAAGAAAGCATGGAAAATCTTGGTTGGTGCAGCTAGCTACTCGAGCCAAAAGAAAATTTAATGAGTTTGTTAAGTCATGTCTTATGGACATGAATGGATTGAACACCAGGGAAGATTTAAACATCTTGCCTTTAGGTTCCTATGACTGTCTAATTGGGATGGATTGGTTGGACCAACATCATGATATCTTAGACTATCATAACAAAGAATTTACTTGCTTGGATGTGGAAAGGAACCTAAGGACAATGCAGGGAATTCCCAGGGTAGTAACCATCAGATAAATTTCAACATTACAGCTGAAGAAATGTTATAGAAAAAGGGTGTCAAATATTTGAAGCATATATAGAAGAGACACCTAAATATAAGGTGTCAAATATTGAAGATTATGTAGTCCTAAAAGAGTTTGAATATTTGTTTAGGTAAATACCAAGATTACCCCCTAAAAGAGACATTGATTTATCCACAGATTTGATGCCTAGAGCAGCTCCAGTATCCAAGACTCCATACAGGATGAGTACACCATAATTGAAGGAGTTGCAAATGCAACTTGAAGATCTTTTGAAGAAGGGGTATATATGCCTAAGTGTGTTACCTTGGGGTGCCCCAATTGTATTTGTGAAGAAAAAGGATGGAACATTGAGACTATGCATTGACTTTAGGAAGTTGAACAAAGTAAATGTGAAGAATAAGTATCCATTGCCAAGGATTGATGACCTCTTTTATTAGTTGAAATATGCAAAAATATTCTCCAATATTGATCTTAGGTAAGGTTATCATGAAGTAATAATTAAATAAGAAGACATCAACAAGACTTCTTTTAGAACAAGGTATGGTCATTATGAGTTCACAGTGGTGCCCTTTGGATTATCAAATGCACCAGTTGTCTTCATGTGTTTAATGAATGGTATTTTTAGAGAATACTTAGATAAGTTTGTAATTGTATTTTTAGATGAAATTATTATATATTCTAAGTCAAAGGAATATCACGAACAACACTTGAGGATGCTATTACAAGGATTAAGGGAGAATCAATTGTATGCCAAATTAAGCAAGTGCTCATTTTATCAGAAGCAAATTCATTATTTGTGACATCATTTCAGAGAAAGGGATAGGAGTGGTTCCTGAGAAGATATAATCCATTAGAGGATAGTCAGCACCAAAGAATGTGATAGAGGTCAAATCATTCATGGGCCTTGCAGGATACTATAGGAAATTTATTGAAGGATTCTCCAAGATTTCACACCCAATCACTTCCTTGCAAAATAAGCGTGTGAAGATTCAAAGGACATTGGATTGTGAAAAGAGTTTCCAACACTTGAAGCAATTATTAACAAGTGCTCCAATTTTAAGGATTGCATATCCAAATGAAAACTTCATTGTATGCACAAATGCATGTAAAGAAGGACTCCTCATTCAAAATGGGTTTGTTGTATGTTATGAATCAAGGAAGTTGAAGGAGCATGAAATACACTATGCCACTCATTATTTGGAGTTGGCGACCATAGTGAATTCCTTGAGGAAGTGGAGGTACTACCTCATGGGGAAAATATTTGAGCTGATGGCATACTATAATGGTATGAAATATTTATTTGATCAACCATCTCTAAATGCTAGGCAAAGGAGTTGGTTATAATTTCGTAGTGAATATGACTTTGATATAAATCATATCAAGGGGAAAGAAAACAAAGTGGTTGATGAACTCAGAAGAAGAGTGCATGAGTTGCATGCTATATTCATTAGCATGTACCAATCATATTCGAAAGATAGAATTTTGGAGGCTGCAAAATTAGATTTGCAATACAAGGAATTAGTGGAAAAATTACAACAAGGTAATTTGCAGTAGAAAATTGAAGACTATAAGCTAGAAAATGATGAAATTCTCATATATAGGGGAATAATTTATGTACCAAATTCCCATGAATTGAAAAATCGGATATTGAGAGAAATGCATAATGTACCTTATGCTGGGAACCCTAGTTATCAGAAAACTATTGTAGCTGTCAAAAGCCAATATTATTGGCCAGGACTGAAGAAAGAAGTTGTTGATTTTATTGCCAAATGTTTGGAATGTCAAAAGGTAAAGGTTGATCATAGACACCCAACTGGTTTGCTATAGCCATTACCCATAACTGAGTGGAAATGAGAATTTGTAACAATGGATTTCATCACCAAACTTCCCAGAACAAAAAAGAAACATGATTCTATCATGGTAGTGGTGGATAAGATTACTAAAGTTGCCCATTGTATTCCAGTAAAGCTCACTCACAAGGAAGCCAACATTGTAGATGTTTATATGAGAGAAATTTCTTGATTACATGGTATACCAAAGACAATTTTGTTTGATAGAGATCTAAAATTTACCTCAAAATTTTGGAAGGGATTATTTAATGGATTTGGAACAAATTTGAATTTTAGTATAGCTTATCATCCAAAATTAGATGGAAAAACAGAGAGGGTGAATCAAGTGATTGAGGATATATGTGATGAATAAACCATATAAATGGGAAGACTACCTACACTTAGTAGATTTTTATTATAACAATGGGTACCAAACATCTCTAAAGATGAGCCCATTTGAGGCACTTTATGGTAGAAAGTGAAACACACCAGTAAGCTGGGATAACCCGACAGATAGAGAAGTGGTTGGGCTAGATTTAATCAAGGATATGGAGGAGAAAATGTTGAAAATAAAACAAAATTTAAAGGTTTCCCAAGATAGGAAGAAAATCTATGTTGATAAGGCAAGAAATCATAGGGAATTTAAAGTGGGGGACCATGTATTCTTGAAAGTGAATGCCAACAGATGTTCCTTGAAGTTTGGAAATTGTTCAAAGTTGACAACTTGTTATTGTGGGATGTTTGAAATCCTAGGGAGGATTGGTCCAGTAGCTTATATGATTGCATTTACTGCATCTATGTCTATTGATAATGTATTCCATGTATCATTTCTCAAGAAATATATACCTGATGCTAATCATGTTATTGATTGGAATGTGATTCAGGTAGAGAAAGAAGGCACTTTCCAAGTACATATGGTATGCATTATGGACCAAAAATAAAACAAATTTGGAATTTATCCATAGGGATTATTGTAACACCCGTTTCACTGGCTACCATGTAGGTGTTACTACGTTTCATAACACATTCTCATTCATAATTAATCACATGCATTTAAAACAAATTAAATACATTCAACACAGAGTATTCCTATGAGTTATGGCCATAATTAACAATCAATATCATTTCATACTAATTTATATACACAGCGGAAAATCATGATACATAAGCAGTAGAGTCATGCAAAACACGGTTTAAACATAACCAGATACTTATCTTTATCAATGGTATATTCCACCAACCAAGTGTAGGCCTTCCATGAACCTCCCAGCCTTAGACTGCACTACTCATCAAGCTCAGCAATGGGTCACCCCCAAGCTGGGACTAAGCTCCACCCCAAGACAAGGAATGCTAGGCTAGGATGAGGTTATAGGGAAAACAACACACAACAACAAGGAAGGGATTCTCTCCCAAGAACCTCCCATGCTCACTGCCTACAGACCCTCATTCCCCACATGCCTGTTCCACCCCAGGAGAATACACCTTCTCTGTCACCTGGACAGTCCTTCGGCTGCTAATCTCCCTTGCCTTGGGTTACAGGATTAGGCCGGACCGAAAGTCTCTGAGCTCTGTGGCAGCTACAGGGTTCCTTCCAGGAGTCCTCTCCTTCTTCCGCGCAGTCTCTCAGCCTGTTGTTGAAGCCCTGGAAGTGAAGTGAGGTTGCCGAGGTACTTTTGAGAAGAGAAGGGGCACACTTCATGGGGTGGGACAAGCATGTGGGGAATGAGGGACTGTAGGCTATTAGTTTGAGTTGGCACATGTGACAGAGTCTTTCCTGTTGTCTGAGATACACCAACTTGGTTAGGAATCCCTTTACTCGGGTGGATTTTAGTCCCAGCTTGGGGGTGACCCACTGCTGAGAGTGATGAGCAGTGTGGTCTAAGGCTAAGAGGTTCGTGGAATTTCTGCACACAGTTGGTGATATTATTGCCAAGATAAGTGTCAATTGTGTGTTAAATTATATGTTGCATTATTATTTACGTGTTTATTTTTATGGGTTTATCTTATGTGTGGTTTATAACTTACTTTATATTTTTGGGTATTTATTTTCTATGCTGCATTTATATGTTACTGTTATTTTCGTATGAATCTGTACATTTAAGGAATGTATTTGTCTGTTTTGAGTTTTATATATAAAGTTCAGAAATATTTTCTGTGTAAATTTTTTAGTTTGCATACAGTTCAAAATATTTTACATGGCATAGCCCAGTTGGATGTTGGAGATGTTATAGGTTATGTCACAAGCTGAGGATCCTAATGTGATCTAGTCTGCCTCATAGAGGTTCCCTAACCTCATAGTTCTTGTATGATTGGAGATGTAATGTGTGCATCGCCATATTTTATAGAAAACCTAATAAAAGAGAATAGAAGCCAAATATTTGTGGATGTAGCCTGAGAGGGGTTGAACCATGGTAAAACATGTGTTATATGTGATGTTTATTTCATGTTTACTTTCTGCCAATGATTAGTTTATGAATGAATTGTTAAGCTATATATATTAGACTGCATTCATGGGCCTAAAAGATGAATGAATCTTAGGAATATTTGAATGAACAAAATGATGAATGCATGAAGAAGGAAGAATACACTCCCAACTCCCCACTCCTTCCTAGACTGCAAGCACTTGAGCATTGCAGTTACCCATAAAGCTATTTTGAGTGATACTGCATAGTGCACTCTATACACTGTGTTGTCTTTTTGTTTAACGAGAGGGCTAATAGTTTTAGAGGGTTTTTTGGGAAAATTGTTGAGATCCGAACCTAGTTCAACCCTAAAAGAGAAAGAGGAATATTAAAACAATAGGTGATCATATTTACAAATTTTACACGAAAACTTCACTTTCCTCTTCTCTTTCTTTCCCTCACCAATATTATTATTCGAATTATCGTTGTTGTTATTGTACTTGACTTTATTATTCTTATATTTATTCCCACCCTTATGATTATTACCTCGCTCTTTCCTTTTTTTCCTTTCAGTTTGTTGGCTATCATCTAGGTTCGAAGACGATTGTATTGAACCTACATCTTTCATCTGGGTGGTGGAAGATGAAGCTGAAGCTTGTCCTGCTATAGGCTGTCTAAGAGACAAATATTTCAACTGGTTCATCACCATGTCTGTAGTCTTGGAACTTGCAAAACCTATGATTCCATCGACATAAGGTCTGAGATTTTTTCTAGTATCATAGTTTGACCGTGGTGCATCAAGGAGAATTTTGTAAAGAATCCAAGATTGAGCATATATAAGGTCTAACTATTGGGATTTGAAGATGTCTTCTTCCTTATATGTCACTCTAGATGTAGAAACATCCTTCAAAATATAAGGAAACAAAGACTTGAGGAACCATTTCAATAGAAACTTTGGAGGAATGTAGGCTTTAATCAACCTCTTATGTCTATTCCACTCTTGTATATGATCGAATATATGCGTGGATTTATTTTTCCAAAAGTTCGATAAGAGTTCTAGGTTGACATTGTAATGAACCAGTAATTGGAAGTGATTGAGAAAAAACAAAACCATCTGATTGAAATTTTCGTAGGTTCCTCCAGGTAGCTCAATGTAGCATTTCATGACAACCCCTATGAGGGTGCATTGAAATAGCATCAAACGAACAAAATCGTCATTAAGGGAGTTAGAAGATCACCATAGGTGAAAGGTGGTGACATTATCACCAGGTTCCTCACCATTCTTGCCTTCAAAATTTGGAATGTCAGAAGGAAGCTTAGCTGGAATGGGGGGCCATGATGGATCGTGACCCATAGGGAATTCATTAATTTTGACAAGTCTGGCAGATTTAACATGACCAAGAAAGGGAGCCGGGTCATGACATCAGGGCCCATGCCCTTGAGAAATACTAGTCCTAAGAAGGGTTCTAGTATACACCATGGCTCTATCCAGTAGGATGGTATCCTCCTTCTAACTGATTCATAAAAGGTTGTAAGGGAATCGAGGAATCCACTTACGAAGAGAAAGCAACATTATAAGGATTACTCACATGAGGATATATGTTTCCCCCAAATGAAGGAAATACATGTAGGGGGTTTCCCATACTATATAAATTACTACCTATCGATGAAGAACCAAAGGACAAAGGGGGGTTCTCCATAATAAAATAATTTGTAGTAATTGATCTAGTGGAAGAAGGAATGATAGACAGGATATAGGAAGTAGAAGAACCACTCGTATGTGGATTCCATCTTGTAAAATTGAAGCCAGGATTAGGTCAATAAGAAATAGGATTCCATACTCCTACCATGGTATTTGATTGATAGACATGGAACCCACCACATGCGAAATGATCGTAAGGAGGCATCATGCATCTAGACCCAAAACTAGGATTCACATGAGATGTCGACATGGATGATGAGAAATAAGAAGTCATGTCTATAAAACCATACAAAAATGGATTAGTACTAGAATTTATCATACTGTAAGGAAATAAAAAGGGAATTGTTCCCACGTCCTGACTAGAGAACATGGGTTGGGTAGCATTGAATGAGGAATCTTATGGAACCCAAACCATTGATGATAACAAGGTCAAATGGACCCCACTAATCATAGTGGATATATAAGTCAAAGGGATTCCCGCGACATTCATATATGAATATATACTCATGGTGGGACGATCACAAGAATGGGAGGTGGATATATACATACCATACTTATTAACTCTATGCCTTTTAGGAGGCGGTCTTGGTAAAAGATAAAGATGTGGTGGTAGATTCAAAAGACGACGAGACCTGTGAGGAGGTTGGTCTTGCTCCACAATGACTCAGGACTCAAGATACAATACAAATTCCTAAGGCCGACTAATAATCAGAGATAACACTCCTAAATGAAGCTAAATGCCAATGCACACAAACATGATATAATGGTTGAAAGGAACTTCTCGAAGTAAAGTAGGTATTCCTCACCCAAGAGGGGTCTGATACTCCACAAAAATAGAGTGGAGGTGTCAGAATCAGTGATAAAGTCCCTCGTAGGCTTCACATCACAGTCGATCATATCCCTCCGGAGAGGAAATTCTCCATAAAGTCTGTGTGTTTTCCAACCCTTATATGACTTTGGGTACCTATAGAATAACCCCTAAAAGTAACATATGTGGATACCTATGTCAAGCAACTATATTCACCACGATATAACCAATGTGCAAGCGAGCAGTCGTAAGTCTGGTCCACTATTTGGGCATTCTAACAAAGCCCGAAATCTCGAAAGCATCGTCTCTCATTGAGGTAAGGGAACTAGTGAGACCCCCAAATATGAATAGAACCATATAAATATCTCTAATGCTAGGAATGTATTAGAGGGCTATATATGCAACCAACTTTGTTTGATCTTGTTCTTAAATCAAGTGTGAGAGAAGCCTCCTGACATCACCAATCACACAATGGGTTTCACCACTCCTTGGTCAGACACATACCTTTAGTTTTATATCCTTGGAGAAGTTTACTCACAAAATCCTATTCCAAGGCCCTAGGTCCTATACTTGTTTGTGTACCCTGAAAAATAAAATCGTTTCTAATCAATCTTAATTAATCAACGTTAATTTTAATGGATTGTGTTTACTCAAGGGGTGCAATCATGAAACTGGTGGTATTACAACTCAACATGTATAAAAAGAAGCAAATGTAAAAACATCGCTAAGTACTAGTTTTGAATTTCAATGAGATGGTATGCTTCTAAATGTTGTTTTCCAAAATGAAATCTATACAATTTCAATGAAGTGCATTCTTTCTTAATAATCCAAAATAAATGCAAAGTAACCAAAAGTGCAAATGCCATAAGAAATGCAATAAAACAAATATTTTTGTATTTTAGATATAATGAAAAGAAAATGCAAGGAATGAATAAAAACCTCACGAGAAGACCCTACTACAAGAAAAGGACGACAAGCCAAGCATGGTACCAAGAACAAACTATCCAGACCAGTATGCAAGGACAACAAATGAGAAAAATGACAAGAAAGGAATTTGCCCAAAAATTCAAAAACAAACAAGTTTCCAATCACTCTATGGACACCTGACAGTCAAAATGGGGACCCAAGAAGTCTCATCAACCAACAACATTCATCCAAAAAACACCAAACTTAGCCAAAAAGACGTAATATATGATGTACGTGATTGTTCAGGGAACAAAAGTGTATATAAATTCACTAAAGATAGACAACTCACATGTGTACGCGAATGTCAAGGGAAAACCCGCGTATGCCAAAAACGACACTACTAGGGTAAGGGTTAGGACAAGAAACTCATATACAAGGCAATATACATGATATCAAGTAACATGCGACACTGAAAATTAGGAAAACAAAGAGAAAATCAAGGAGAAAAACACCCAATACCCCAAAAAGGATATCTCTCGAGTGGAGTCAACAATTTTGTTACGAGGAAAATCTCTTTATGGCTAGGGGAAAACCACAACAGATGAAACAACACCCAAAAATAAACTGTAATCTCAAATATGCTATATAAATGAAATTCTAACAAGAGAAGGCTAAGATCCTACCTCGTCCGGACGTTTGAAGAAGACCATCATTGAGCAGAAGACCCAAAGCTTTATACCTGCAACTAGTCCTCAACAACAAAGATACACAAGAATGTGGTATTGATATAAAATGTTACCATAATCCATTAACATACATGAAAAATATACCCATGGAAAGTAATTTAAATATTTGCAATATATCAATTTGACGAGAAAAGAGTATTTCTATTAATGTAATCAACATAAGTATGTAGTTGACAAACTTCTGCAATGACACATATCGAAACCAATAAACTAAGTCCCTCCATCTGGGCCTCCACCACTTCAATCCTCCACAAAGGAAATCTCACAAGTAGGAGTCAATGAGGTTTTCCATCACAAGGTAGAATGATCTTTGGGTTTGAACACAAAAATTTCATACTTTCAAGGACAAAGGGATGCAGACTTAATATGAAGTGAAATTTCTCTAGAGTGTTTTTTCTTTCAATCTGTTGAATCCCTCAAGGCTTATATATGGCTCAATTTATAGCCTTTGCATGGAATTGAAGGGTTGATTCAGATCATTTCCATTATATGGAAGGTCAAGGATCATGGATGACATGACATGGCATGTAAACCCAATATATTTTTTAATTTTTGAGAACCAAACCTAATATACGCAGTCTGTAGTGGAGCAACCTGCGTATATAGAAGTTGTGTAACTGGTAGGTTACGCATAAGGACATAAATATGAATTTTTAGATGTGGAGTGATACAAAAATGGGAAATTAATTCTGTAGAGGGAAATGGAAGGCCATCAAAGCAATATGCATGGAGTGAGGAAAACGTTTCTATAACAACCATACTATACCATGGAAAGGAAAGGCATACCATACCATACCATTCCATATCATGGAAAGGAAAGGAAAGGAAAGTCATACCATACCATAGCATGACAAGGCAAGGTAAGTCAAGGCATACCATACCATATGTTACCATACCATGGCTTGTAAAGGAAAGGAAAGACATTCCATGCCTTCACCATACCATACCATACCATGGAAATGCAAGGCAAGGAAAGGAATACCATACCATACCATACCATACCATGGAAAGGCATGGCATGGCATGGAATGGATTGTAAATCTATAGCATTGGCATGGAAATGGCATGGAATGGAAAGGCATGGAAAGGAATCACAAGGAAAGACAATGCATGGCATGACAAGGCAAATAAAGACAATGAAAGGCATGGCATACCATACCATACCATAGCAAGGCAAGGAAAGGAATACTACCATACCATACCATGGCTTGGAAATGCAAGGCATACCATACCATACCATACCATACCATGCCAAGGCTACCATACCATACCATACCAAGGAAAGGCAAGGCAAGGAAAGGCATGCAAAGGCAAGGCATGGAATGACATGGCATGGCTTGTATTGGCAAGGCATAGCATTGGCATTGACATGGAAATGGCATAACATTGCAAGGCATGGCATGCCATGGCAAGGAAAAGAAATGCAAGCCATGGCATGGAAATGCAAGGAATGGAATGGAATGGAAAGACACAAAAATGCATGGCATGGAAAGGAAATGAAATGCAAGGCATGCAAAGGCAAGGCATGGCATGGAAAGGAAAGACAAGGCAATGAAATGCAAGGAAAGTCATGGCATGGTATGGAAAGGAAATAAAATGCATGTCATGGAAAACAAATGCAAGGAATAGAATGACAAGGCATGTAAAGGAAAGGTATGACATGGAATGGAATGGAAAGAAAAAGTAAATAAATGCATGGTAATGACATGCTAATGACATGCCATGGCATGGATTGACATGGCTTGGCATGGCAATGGCATGGATTGTTATGGCAAGGCATGGAAATGGAATGGAAATGACATGGCATGGAATGACATGGATTGGAAAGGCATGGCATGACATCGAAATAGAAGGAAAGGCATGGCATGGACAGAAAGGCATGGCATGGTTGGTAAGGCATGGCATGGCCATCAAGGAAAGGAATGGCATGGAAAGTCATGGCATGGCAAGGCAATTCATGGTATGGCATGGAAAGGAAAGACAATGCAAGGCATGGCATGGCATGACAAGGAAAGTAAAGGAAATACATGACATGACATGTCATGGAAGGAAAAGGCATGACACCGGATGGTAAGGAAAGGCATGGCATGACATGGAAATCATGGAAAGGAATGGCAATGGAGGTAAAGGCATGGCATGACATGGAAAGGCAAGGAATGGCATGGAAAGGCATGGCATGGAAAGAAAATGAAATACAAGGAATGACAAGGCATGCAAAGGCAATGCATGGTATGGCATGGAATGGGAAGGAAAAGAAAGGAAAGACATGGAAATGGCATGGCATGGCATGTCATGGCTTGGAAAGGCATGAAAATGGCATGGCATGACAATGGTGTGGAAATGGAATTCCATGGAATGGATTGGAAAGACATGACAATGACATCGCAATGGCAAGGCATGGCATGGAAATGACATGGAATCAATAGGTTTGTGGGATTGGTTTTGGGAGGGTCCTTTATCTTCGTGTGTGATCTAACCCAACAATTTGGTGGGAATGTGCAATAAAATCTCATAGATGGTGAAGGGAAAAGAATAATGGTTTCAAGTCTCCCTGGAGGAATTTTGGTAGCATAGCATTACTTTCTATGGTGTGTCATGAAATGTAACCTCAAAACCTTTATTTGTAGGTGGAAAAT